>VDFB02317494.1:0-21303 GCA_007258455.2 Sequoia sempervirens | reverse complement strand
AAGAATTCGGAACTTCCAACACGTGAAGCATTGTAAACATCTTCTCTGAAAAAAGAGAGAAGGATGAATGTAACACACCCTCCCCACTCCGTGAATTTCGTGTACATTGTGTAATTACTTTTTGTGATTTACTTTTGTTTCTCTTAGCAGTAAGAAGGGCGCCTCCCCTTTCCGAGAGGAGAGATTCATATCTCACATAGCTGTGGCTGAAATTCAAGTTGTGTAATCTATCGAGTTGATTACATATTAATTTTCATAACACATTAGTACTTGTATGCTTCCCTTGTCTTATAAAAGGGAATTTCCAGCAGCCTCTTAGCATGATTAGAGTTAGTAGTAGTAGCAAATAGTAGTAGATATACATAATAGAGTGTAGAAGATTTCTTACAGAACTTTGTTTTCTCTATAAAAAAATTTGTAATCAAATGTCAAGACAACTATTCTATCTTTTATCTGACCTTAGTATTTTTTACAAAAGCAAGTAATAGAAGAAGAAAGATTGTATTATATTGTGCACATACAACCTTTATTTTACAATTTATTCTCTATTCCATACATGTTGAATGCTTTGCGTTACTTTATTTTTTAATACAATCCTAATAATTGATTCTCAGTTACTTGCTTTTATGTTCTTCTAACTTAAACTCTCAAGAATTGAATCATGTTATGATACTCTTTCATTTTCCTATTGAAATTATGTTGGATTTCATATTATGTTGTCAGGGTAAAATAGTTTTGTAAGGATCCAAAACATCTTGTTTGAGCTCAAGTTCCCTGTTTCTATCAAACCTTAATGGGTGCTTCCCACCAGAGGATTTGAATGACTACTCTATGCCTGCATAGGCCTTAGTTGCTTGTTCTCCTTCTAACAATGAAGGGTTTGTGGTATTCTATGTTCACTTTATCAGAAATAGGAAATTGTTAGGGTTTTGAAATGTTGTAAAACCTTTCAATGCATCACCAAATTCAAGTTTTTTCATCTTGCATTTCTTTCTCCCTTTCCCCAAACACAGGGAAGAGCCAACTTCTTTAAAAATCTTGGAGGTTATTCAATGAAGCACAAGAAGGTCCCCCATTCACTGAATTTCCCATAAGGCTATTTGAAGAAGCAAAAACTTTCATGATCAACAATTATTTTTCTAGCATGTCCAGTGGGAACAAGATCTTTCACAACATCTGATACCTATCCTTAAAGAGGAATTTGATTCATATTAGCAAGAGAGGTTGGTAAACTCATGCCTAGGGTCTAAACCAGGCCATCTTCTAGAGGTAACTTCCACTATCCTCATTTGCATTCGTTTGTCCCTCAGAGGAGACAAGTCACAAGTTCTATATCACTCGTTAGAAGCAATAGAGTCAGGAGTGCTAGTCCTGAATGCAAATTCCTATATAACCCTCTAGGTGGCCGAACTTTCCAAATTAGAATACCTGTTTATCAGGTCCATATAGGTTTGTTCCCCGTGGCTCTCCAAGGAGCTCCTTGAAATTTTGTGACCTGAGACAACGATAGTTTGCTAGTTCCTACCACCCCTCTATACGTGCGGCCCACTATCCCCACTAATACCCTCAAAGAAATCCTGAAGTTCATTGGGGAGGATTTCAAAATGCCTTTTGAACATCTCTAAGACATTGTAGCTATTTGTAGGGTTCACAACATCACAGAGAAAAATATAGCCCTTAGATTATTAGTTGCATGATCTGTTAAGGGAAAGGGTCAAGATTGGTACAGGTCCCTAGCTCCCAATTCCATCCACTCTTGGGATGACCTCAAAGGAAATATTTTTGAGAACTTTTTGGAGAAAGGAGATTGCTCATCCTTATTACAATCGTTGATAACAATCAAGAGAGCTCTGTAGGAGGCTATGACATATTTCACTACCAAGTTCCATAAAACCTGGAAAAGGATCCCCATGACCGCCAGACCTCCAACGACAATGGCATTCATGTTCTACCTGAAATATTTCAATTTGGATATAATGGTTATGGGGCAGTCACTTAGAGGCAATACTCTACTCAACGCATATGATATATTCATAAGAGTGGAGAAAAAATTGATTGATGCTAAAAAGCTCCCATCACGACTATCAATGCTAATGTTCATTGAAATATCTGGCAAAACGCAAGAGGAAGTAGTCCCCAGTACATCTGCTTCACTTCCTATCACATCAGTTGCATTGCCACCTTCAATGTATGTGTATCTAAATGCACAACCAAGCACATCAGGCTCTTCTTCACTAGTTGTAGATGTAAATGACATGAAAAATTTAATGAGGACTTTTGCAAATGAGATTGTTATTATAAGGAACCAACATGCAACACCTTCGAAGCCCCCCGCAAAACTATCGAGGAAGAACTCCCTTCTAACATAATACATACCAAGGAGCCCCGAGAGGAGGAAATCACTTGTAGGCATCGAGCTAGATAATATCAGTAACCACTCCACTACAAATGGTCAATTCCAGCACAAGTAGGGACAATCCTAGGCTAGAATAACCTTTTGGAAGATATAAACACAGAGTTCTTCCCATGCAATGACGCCCACATGCCTTGAAATTTTCCAAGGGGAAATATTTAGCAAAGGGTGGTAGAACAAAGAAGTCAAGGCATTCCTTAAGATGTCAAAAGTTATTAGTCCCTCGAGATTGAAAATTCCAAATTTAGTGCTTAGATGCAGGGAATGTCTCTAGAGCAAGAAGCAATATCTCCCTTGACCAAGCACTTTTCTCTTGGATGGAGGGAGAAGACTTGATGTTCACAAATGAAGTTCTGACAACAAGAACACAAGTGTAGTCAGACTATAATACCCAATTGAAAATAAGGTTCATCGGGGAGCATGTGCCATACATGCCATTGGAACCACCAGCCCGACAACCACAACGACCTCAACTGCAAAAGCCCAGTTACAACCAAAAGTTACTGATAAGGTTCTCAGTTTTCCTGTGATAGACCAACCTTTTCTTAAAGTAAGGGAGACACTCCCATTCAAACCAAAGGTGTTGCTGATTGGAGCACTTAATGTTGTAGAGAAATTGAAGAAGGCTCCCACCAATATATCTTTGTGGGATATTTTATTCATTCCAGAGTAGAATACTTTGTTGTGTAGGCTCCACTACCAGATCCAACCACACCACACAACCAAGATAAAGGAAAAAGGCTCGGGTCAGATCCCCAATCTTTAAGGGCCGCAATATATATGAATACGAGAGACAAAAAAAATGAGAAAGAGGTATGTAGGAAAAAACCCACCAATTTCTTCTTAACTCTTATTATAGGGGATAAACTATTACACAATAATATTATAGATTTAGGAGCTAGTACCACAGTGATGCCTAAGATAGTGGTCGATGCCCTGTACTTAAAATATGAACCCCTTGAAAAGGGAATTATGCAATTGGATGGAAAAAAGGTCCTGACCATCTAGGCCACATTAAGAATCTCCCTTTGACCTTGTACTCCTATCCAAGCCAAACAGTCACCCAAGAGGTGGTCATAATTGACATTCCCCTATTTTTGGAATGTTCCTATCAAGGTATTTCATAGCAAAAATTGGTTCATACCTAGCTCTTGATTGGTCCCACCTGATATTGAGGACTAAACATGGAGCAAAAGTGAAAATTCTATCCGAACCTTTGCATCTCGAACACATTGTAGAGGATGTGGTGATGAGCTTCAAAGCTGCAAACACTTCCATTTCCAAGAAAGAGATGTACTGTATAGAAATTTTAGAGGAAGAGGCTACGAGTGACCGAAGTCCAGAAGAGGAAGTCTTATTGAACCAATTTATTTATTTTGATCCTTTCAGAAATTTCTATGCCACCGGTTTGGGAACATACGTGATCTTTGACGAAAATTAAGCCCTCCCCAAACTGGTCAAGGAACAAGAGAATCCAAATGAATCTGTTAACAATGGATTATGGAATTTGCACTTTGACGGTGTGAAATGTAGAACTAGCTTTGGAGCCGGCATCCATCTTGTATCTCTCATAGGGTTGAAGACCCTCAAAGTTTTCCTCTTTCAATTTCCATGTACAAACAATGATGCAGAGTATGAAGGACTAGTTCGTGGAATGATGCTAGTAGAATGATTGGGCATTGAAGGGATACTAGTGTTCAAATATTTTGAGCTGGTGGTGAAACAAGTCCAAGGATAGGCAGTCGTGAAGAATGTAAGAATGAGATCCTACCAGTACATGGTGTGGGATTTGATCAAAGGGTTTAAGGATTTCAATATCTAGGTCATTTTGAGGTCCCAAAACATTGCCATAGATAGAAAGGCTTTAATCAGTTCAAAATTTGAGCCAGCCTCTGAGTCAGCCAAAAGACAACATACTATACAAATCATCATCCAACTGTTTATTCCCAACAATGATCAAAATTGGTAGGTATTTGAAGATGATTCCCAAATTGCTACGTTCCTATGACAATTAGGAGAATTTACCAATCAAGCACAATGCATATTTGGAGAGGCTAGCAAGGAGAAAATAGCCCAGCTCAAAAGTAATAAGCTCCCATGGGGCCTAATCACTCTGGAGAACCTCTTGGACTGTGAAGATGCAAGGAACAATAAACAAAGATTCACATCTAACAAAGAAGACTATGAGGACGTCAATTTCAAAAATTACAAAAAGCTCAAAGTCGAGAGGAAATTTCCACAAGAAGATAAGGAAAGGTTGAGATCCTTATGTGCCAAATATGGTGGGGTCATAGCCTGGATCTATGATGATCTAAAGGGCTATGATCTGAACATAATTCAACACACCATCAACTTGATTGAATGGTCCAAGTCGATACAACATAAGCAAAGGTTGGTTAACCCTAAGGTAGAAGCCTTAATGGCACAAGAACTCACAAGGTTGATCGAGTCAAGGAACATATACCTGATTAAACAATCCACTTGGGAATCGAATCTACTCTCTATCCAAAAGAAGAATGGTGTTATTTGACTTTGTGTGGATTTATGGGACTTTAACAAGGCCTCTTTAAAATACCATTACCCTCTACCTTTGATGGAACAAATCTTGTAGAATGTGGGAGGGTTAGAAATGTTCTCACTAGTCAACAACTCTTTGGGTTATAATGAAGTCTATGTGAAAGAAGAAGATCAACACAAAATGGTGTTCACCACTAAATAGGGAATATTTGTGTACACAAAGATTCCTTTTGACCTATCAAACATGGGTGCCACTCTTCAACATGTGATGAATGTCACATTCAATGATTTGATCAATAAGACCATCCTTATCTATTTGGATGACTTGACTGTATTTTCAAAATCTAAGGGCGACAATTTTGATCACCTGGAAAAGGTCTTTTAGAAGTTTCAATAGTTTGAGATTTCTTTAAATTCCAAAATATGTGTATTCGGGGTGCCACAAGGTAAGTTGCTTGGATTTTTTGTCTCCAAGGAAGGTATAGACATCAAACCCAAGAGGGTGAAAGCTATAACAAAACTACTTCTACTACTCAACCAAAAGGGATTGCAATCTTTCTTAGAAAACATCATCTTTGTTAGTAGGTTCATCTCAGATTTTGTAGGCATTACAAGACCTACTACGCCAATGTTGAAGAAAGGCCTAGATTTCAAATGGACTCTAAAAGGAAAATTTTCCTTTGAGAAAATCAAGGTAGCTATTTCTACAACTCCGATGTTGGCAAACCTGGACTTTTCAAATGACTTTGTATTATATGTCTACAACAGTGAGCATAGTATAACATCTATACTCATGCAAAAGGACGAGGAAGGAAGTGAGGAACACCCCATTGCTTTCCATTCAAGGACCCTAAAGGGGTATTGGTGTAGGAGCACCTAAGGAACAACAAGGAACAACAGGCAGTTCAACAGGTCAACAGGAAATCTAGAAGGGTAATTTTGTTTTGTTTTCATAAAGGTCATGTTGACCATTTAGTTTTGAGTTGTGAGATGTTAGAAGATGTTAGGATGAAGGTTGATCAGTAACTTATAGTTGAGTGGATGAGTTTCTCAGTTTGTTTCACTAGGTTTCACTAGGAGTCAGAAATAAAGTCCAAAATGTTGCATTTGTGCAATTTTGGCCTATTGTGGTGGTTAAGTCTGACCAATGGAGAGGTAACCACCTTGGAAGCCTTTAAAAGGTAGCCCTCGAACTAGAATGAGGGTTGGAAAAAGCATTGTATTTGTTTGAGTTTACTGTTCATATGAAAAGGGCATTGAATTTCTTGAAATTTTTTGGTTTTGAGTACTAAATTGTGTGTTAATGGAGGGTTCCAGGCTGTGAGAAGTGTGTGGAATGTGTGGTATCTATCTTACAAGCTTTGTGTGGTCATTGGTGGTGTTGTTTCATCATTGCATAGTTTTGTTCTAGTAGGTTTTGTTTTTTTATTGCTGATCAGTTTAGTAGACTGTTATTCATGGAGTCTTAGACCTCTGTTTTCTACTATACCTAGTGTATAGCCATGGGGAAATGAGGCTAAGCTCCATGCTTGTATATAGGATAGGTTTAGGAGATTGTAGGAAGAATGGTTACATGGTAAAGGTCTTCTCCTAGGCGAGCTTGACTGTGCCCGGCTAGGAAAGACAGTGCAAACCAAGCCCTAACGTTGCAGGGGTGCTAATTCCCTATCAACCCAAGGGGTGTGGTGGAAGCAGGAGACCTTACAAAGGTTTGACAGGAAGGCAGAGTCTTCACCAGTCCATTTGGTGGCTGAAAGAAGCAGACAGTTCACGGTGAGGTCAAGAAATGGCCTAAAAAAGCCCTAATTCTCACAAAATCAGGGTTACGCTTGTGTACGGACTGAGAAAGCCTGAAACCTCAAAAATCCTTGAGAGGTTAGAAAATGAACTAGGGTCTCAGAAGGAAGTTTGTGGTGTTCATTAGACAGATAGGAGATTTAGCCTATTCTCTTGGGTTAAGAGGCCTAATAGGGGCTCAAAGGCTAGTAGCCCTTCTTAAACCCTAGAATAGGGTTTGGTGGAAGCGATGAGGAATTGAAGTCTTGTGATTGATCAAGAACCATAGAGGGATGGTTCTGAAGCTATAGAAGACACCACACACCCCTACAACAAGTTAGTGAGGTTTGGAGAGATAGCTAGCCTTTAGGAAGATTAAGGGCTAAGGAGAGAATGGAGGAGAAAGCACCAAGATTGGCTTGGTTAGGTGAATGTAGATGATAGGAGGGTTGGCTAGGAGAACCAGGGGTGCCTAACAATGTATAGGGCCTATAGGTTAGAGAAGGTGGAGAGTGACACCAAAGGGGTTTGCCAAGGTGTGACCCAGAGCATGGGACAGTGAGTGTTCCATCCAACCCTACCCTATCAGGTATGAGGCCAAGTACAACTTCATGGAAAAGCAAGCCCTTGTGATAGTAAAAAGTCTTAAAGAGCTCTGACACTTGGTTTCAGCCAGTAAGATCACAGCCCTCATTGCTCAACCTAGCATGAGGGAATACATCATGGAGGGAGAGATTACTAATTAAAAAAGGGCCAACTGAATCACCAAGATCTTGGAGTATAATGTAGATATCTAGACCACAAAGCTAGTCAGATGAAGAGGCTTGTGTGAGTACCTAACTAAAGAGCTCAACCCTGAGACAAGAGCTAAAGAAACTGACCAAGTTTTTGTGAACCAATTTGAGTAAAAGGAGTCTTGGGTGTTTGATTGGATAAGGTTCATGCAAATCAAAAAATATTTGTCTAACCTCCTAGCACACAAAAGAAGATATTACAAACTCCAAGGTGTTGGGTATGTGTTGATTGAAGGCCTTCTATTCAAAAGGAATTTTGACAGAGTCCTCCTCTGCTATGTAGAAAAGGTGCAAGTTGAGAGAATTTTGGGTGAATTTCATAGTATCTTGGAAGCAAAACACTTCTTCACCAAAACCACCAATTTAAAGATCATGCGAGCAGGGTATTACTGACCCACCTTATTTACCGAATCCCATCTTCTAGCGAGGAGGTCCTCTCAATGTCAGTTTTATGTCGACAAGCGAAAGAACTCCGCTATGCCTTTAAACCTGATTGTGGTTGAGGAACCCTTCACACAATGGGGGTTGTATTTCATTGGGATGATCAATCCCATCTCTAGTGCTAGACATAAGTGGATCCTAACATCCACATATTATTTCACAAGATGGACGGAAGTGGTCCCCTTAAAGAATGCTACTAAAGCCGAGATCGTCAACTTTCTTGAGGAATTGGTAAGGAGGTTTGGATCCCCTAAGAGCATCATCTCAGACAATGTGCAAGCCTTTGTAGGTTCTAGGATGTCAATTTTTTCTCTCAAGCACGAAGTCTATCTGAAGACTTCGTCAAATTATTATCCACAAGGGAATGAATTGGTAGAGTCTACCAACAAAAATTTCATCTGGCTAATAAAGCACATTGGGTTGGAGCACCAAAAAGAATGGTACAAGCACCTACGGGAAGATTTATGGGTGGACCACATAACCTCAAAGAAAATTTAAAAGGCTTCTCCTTATGAGCTAGTATATGGGAAAGAGGTGGTTCTACCCATTTCAATGGAGATTCTGGCACTACAACTGTTGAAGTCTTTCAAGGTCAGGGAGAGTGGTGGAATGGAAGTAAGGCTAGTCAAACTACTAAGCCTTTAGGATAAATGAGAAAAAGAATTTTATGCCATGGTTAAGCACCAACATGTGGTCAAATCATGGTTTGACAAAAAGGCCTCCAACCTAGGGTTCAAGGAAGGGAGCCTAGTTTTGAAATATGATGAACGAGCCGCTAAGCCAGGCCAACATGCCAAGTTCAACTCTTTGTGGAAGGTTCCCTTCCGTATTTCTAAATCCAAAGCTAGTAACACATACAAACTTGAAGACATGAATGGAAAAAACATGGGAATTCCAATAAATAGTATTCACTTGAAATTATTTAATTAAGGCTCATAGTTCTTAAAAAAATTACACTTTATGTACCATATGTATAATTTTTTTGTAAATACATTTTTTGTGAATAAAACAAGTGCAAAAATGAGGAAAGCTATATTATATTTATCAGAAAAAATTTACATATAGTTCGAGGTGCTAAGGCCTATTTTTGAGGGAGCTTGCAAGCTCAGAGCAAAAAGTATATAAATCTTCTTTTTAAAATAGCTAAAAATGATATCCATCATTATAGCCAAAATGTAGGTTGTAGCTTAGGATGGTGTGAAATTTCAACCTCCAAGTCGTAGCGAGCAAAAAAAATAGTGATATCTTCGAAGTCTAGGGCTTACAGTAGCAGGATCTTCATCACATGGATCTGCAAATAATTGATCAGGGTTCAGTTGTTGAAATTCACTATCACTCCGCTGGGATTTTACGCCAAATTCTCAAAGGTAGTAAGCCATTCTATGCTAAAAATTGGCTCAATGTTGTTTAGAAGGAGGAGGAAGGAGCTAGTGGGCCTCTCCCATTGGAAATGTTGCTCAAGGGTCATCATTCAAAAACCAAAAGGAAAGGGAAGCCAGGGCACCATTTTAGCGTTATCCACATGTCGATGGAGGTCCATGGTGGAGGGAATGCTAAGACCCGGGACTGCCATAACAACGACTTCCTCAAGGCCTATCAAATATTCTTTGTAGAACACGGCCTTATAGAGTTGCACTATCCATGACTTTGTGATATTTAGGTCCAGTAGGGAAGCGACGAACCGAGAAACAATGTCTATATTGGTGCGGTAGTAGTTCTCATATGTGACGAAGTCCCTCCCCAACACCCACTTAAATGCAATAATGGTCAATTAGCATTTCATCTTCAGGAGCCTCTTAATTCTATCATTGGTGACCTCTCCTATGGAGGCCACCTAGTTTTTTCAACTCACGAGTGTGATCAAAGTGCCCATGCTTTGTGGAATACAAAGCAAAGAAGTTGTAGACTTAATGAATATTTTCATAGGGATGGCATTCTATTTATAGGAAAAAAGTGAGTTAGAAAACCTATAAACCAAAAATCTTTTCCCTGTCAGAACGACAATGGGAAATGCAAGTTGGCGGTGAGAACTAAAGGAAATTGTATGTATGGGATCTCATGAGGCTTCAAAAATTTAATGCAGTTCCTAGCATTAATGACTAGATATAGGACTTATCACCATGTGTTCGTCACCTTCATAATCACTAGCTAGCTCCATCATGTGAAACAACCATTTTAAAGGCCACTTTCTACTTATTTAATGTAGACATCATTTCCAATTACGTCTCCCATTTCTCAAGGCTATCCTTCTCTAAAAATGGTGTAAGGAATGTACTTAATTCCCTTCGCAAAGTGAACGTTGCACTTCCCAAGAATACATGCATTTATTCCACATGTATTTCCTTTTCTAGCAACACTCAAGAGGCTAGTAATAATAGCCATGCATTTACTCTATACGCATCGGTGAAGATTAAAAAGATAAAGCAAAAAAGTTTCAAGTGTGAGCCCTTGGCAGGAGTAAAATTTATTTGAGTGCAAAAGAAAAATTTTGCCAAATTATTTTGAAAGACATGATAATGGCTTTTGAAGCATCATCCTTCGGAAGGAGCATTGAGATTCCCTTTTCTCAGCCAGGTTATGTAGACATATTTAGAGATTTCTCCTACGCTAACACATAGATGCCAGAGGAATGGAGTTTTCCTCATACTAGAATTGTAGGGCCTAGAACCCACATCAAAATAGAAGTAATCAAGGATTTCACAAATAATATCTTCGATCCAAAGCTGCATACCAACCCCAAAATTCTACGAGAGGGGGCCTTATAGAGAATGGTTTTCAGGTAGTAGGTAGGAAATGTCAAGAGCCTTGTAGTAAGACTTTGGCATTGTGGTCTACCATAGTATATGTTTCCTTTCATGCATTCATGCTTGGAGTTGGTAGATATTTGTGTTGACAAGTTGGATAGGGAAAATGGGGTCATCAAGGGTGGAGAGTAAAAAATCACCATTAGTGTCATGACCATTAGAGATACATTAAGTATCCCCTCTAACATGGAGGCCAAGCATTTCTCATGGAGAGGCATGGAAAGATTCTAGAGGTCCAGGAGAGATAAGATAGTGTTCTACAGGACTGAGATAAATCGAGGACCTAATAGTGAGGAGTGTGCCTTCCCTTTAGCATTTAGTCTATTTCATTCAAAATTGTAGGATGTGTTTTTGATGCTAGCCTTTTGTATATGGCAAGGATTGTGATGATGAGGTTCTCGAATACCAAACAAGTTTGGCCTTAATGCTCAAAAAGGAAAAAGGAACACGTCGATATGAATTTTCCAAGACAATTGTAGATAGGATGTTGAGGAAATACGAGGAGTACAACCATTCTTTTAAGTTTAGGTATTCCTCTTTCCTAGTACATTTAATATTACACCAAAACCCTAAGTTTCTTGGAATTTGATTGATACTCAAAATTTGGAGTGGATCAAAGTTGTTCAAACCAATTTCGATGTGGACCTATTTTATTTCAAGCAAATGTGACTATTATACATTTTCTGAGTATTTTTTGAACCTAGTTCTTCAAGATCTATCCCAACAGCCTTTGTGTAGGTTCCCTCCTAAGGATCTAGAGTGGATGAGGAAAAATGAAACCCCACTTGACAATTTCATGGGCCTATATTTTAATTTCATTAGATTCCATGGGTTTATAGGAGAGCCTTTTAGGTTGCAAAGATTTGTAACGGCTAGGACACTTGTGCTAGGAATATATTGGAAATTTTCAATTACAAATTACACCTACAGTACCAAGAAGAAAAAGAAAATCTTCATGCAATTCCTCTCACCATTAGCAAGAGAAAAGTGAAGCTTATGAAAAGGGAAGAGTATGATGTATTGATCAGAAAATTGGCCTATATTGGCCTAAGTCTTATCTACGAAAAATGGAAATATAATTCAGAGGGGCACCTATCATTTCAGCATGAGCCATGACCATATTGGGAATAAAGGTGAAATTTGATCTAAGGAAACAAAGATGCCTATGTCAACTTGAATGCTATACCATTTATATAGCCCCGATGGCTCACTTTTTCTATCAATTCATGGCAGAATTCAACCCAATCCTTCCGATGGACAAGTCCATCAAATAATAGCTAAAAAAGAAGGGGTGGTCCAAAAGGAAAGCAACTGATTTATGGAGATATTGGCAGGAGATTAGGCAAATAAGCCTCTTGCACGAAGCTATCCCCACACATGCGGATTTTGAAGATATTTATGATAAAGAGGTTAGGTCCAATTGATATTAGGGGTATGATTATTCCCCCAAAAAATAGTATGTCCAAGTTTTTGACTCACCGCCCTGGGTGACCAAAACAAGAAAGGGGAAGGAAAAAGAAGTATTGTGAGAAAATCAGCCACAGGTCTCCTCTTCCACTAGCATTCTGACAAGATAAAAATAAACCCGATGGTCTATGTGGAAGCATTTAGCAGGTCAAGGAAGTCAAGGTTTATTGGGATCAGCGCTGAAAGAGTTTGTAGTAACCAGCACGCCCTCTATGAAGAAAAGGAGAATCCAAGAATTGGGTAGGCAAGGACCTTCAAAGAAGGAAGACAAAGAAGTGAATTTTTCCTCGTTGACATCTTTGGCCCCTATAATTTAGGTAAGTTTGGCACCTGTTGTTCTGTCTTCCACTGCTTCATTAGCATCTATAAGTCCTCCATTAGTCAATTTTGACCTACTCATCCTTGACACACCCCTTGCCATGTTTGTTGACGAGCCTCTTGTCGAAGCTCCGCACGGAGAACATCCATCTTCCACCATAGTTGTGGTTGACATTTTAATTTCTTTATCTAAGGCCTAGGTTTCAATCTCGGAGCCACCCATGTTATAGGTTTCTTCACCATTTCCTGCTTCCAGGACTATGCCTTTATTTTAAACCACTGCTTCCCTTACCCCAATGAGCACTCTGCACTCTACTTAGTATTTATGAGGCAATTGTCATTCTCAATGATAGCTTTTCCCTTTGCCTCTCCCTAATCCCAAGCATCCAAAAGCACACCCCACACCAATCTTTATGGCCTCCCCGTTGGTATCACCATTGTTGCATAGAGTATTGAGTCTCCATAGAACCTCTAAACCCAAATAGAGTTGACTAGGCAGGCTTGAAGGGAGAGGAAACACAAGTAATTGGAAAAGGACAAAGTGGCTCCAGCCACCTCAAAGTTGGAGACATGTTTCAATGAAGAGTGAAGGTCCTTGATGATTTTGGCTATGAAGTTGCTAGTCTCCAAACCAGAAGGAGAGATGTAGTATGAGGACTTTGAGATCCAAACCATGGGCCTAAACTTGAGTGATTTACTCCCCTGTGACAAGATAAGCCTTGCCAAGGCCACACAAAAAGTGGTATACAATGATTACATGAAGCTGGAGAAGAAATTGAAGAAGCAGGAAGTAGAGTTGACAAATATAAAATCCGCTATTGACAGGAACTAGGTTGATATAAAGGAAAAGGATATAGAGATTTCCCACCTAAGGAAGGCATGCGATCTGCAAGGAGAAGTGGCTATATCACTTCAGACTGAAAAGACTGAAAAGAGTCACCTTTTGGCCAAGGTGGAAAAGATGATGCGTGAGGTCAAGACCGAGCACAAAGTAACAAAATATTTAAAGGCCCAAACGGAAAAAGGATGTAGAGGAATGGTAGTAGAAGCAAAAGGATTTCACTGACATATCAAGCTGATAGGACAACAAATGTGGAGAATTGAAGAAAAAGCTACAAGAAATGCAAGGCAAATGGTCTAAAGCTACAAACCAAATTAAGCAACTAGGTGAGAAATTTGAAAGGGAAAAGAATGAGATGCAAGGAGAATTGGCTAGCGCTCGGTCTCAAGCAACAGAGGAGCTTCAAAGGGATTAGACATAGATCAATCAATTAAGGGAGGAAATAAAGGCTAAGGAGTTTTAGTTACAATAGGAACTGACCATGGCATGAAGGTTTGAACTCCTCCCTATGCTACAAGGGTTGCTTTCCTCCCATTGGGAAAGAATTAAGGTTACAATTATGACCCTAAAGCCAACTCTGAGGTTTATAGTAGACACACAAGAGTTTAACATGAAGGTTGGCCCAGCAGTCAACCAAATCTTACATATAATCATCCCCCATTCTGTTGAGTCAGGTAATTTAATAATCAAGTTGTATAAGGTAATTGCGGAGACTCTGGTGAGTGCTAGGATTTTAGACTGAAGAGTGGCTATCAAGAAGGAAAATGAGTTTATCATGTGCAACCAGGCTGCCCAAAGGAGAAAGAACTATCAACTAATGTTAGATAAGAAGGTTGGAAAAATGAGGAGGATTTCAAAGCTTTGATGCAATTGGGTTTACCCTCTCCATTTTTTCCTAATTGAATAATATTTACTAAGGAACAACTCAGGAAGGCTTTAGAGGATAAACAATGGGACCACTCAGAACTCCAAAATTTGACTTCATCACCTACAATTGAAGAGATTGAAAAGGTGCTTCTCCCCTTGGCCCGGCTCTACTTCCACATTGGGGCGACACAAGTGAAATGGGGAGGAGTTTCCTTCAAGGAGATAATATTCGACATGGATCAAGCTTCCAATATGCTACATGCATTAGCTCCACCTTCTAATGAAGACTGGGAGTATCTACATTTTGTATTCCTTGAACTCTGAGGGATTGTAGATTTCCTTTCTCTTTTTATGTTGTTTTAATTCTCTAGGTTCATGCCTCCATAGGTGAATGCCCCCTGTCAGTCGCCAGAAACTGTGGAGAAATTTTTACTCTTAAGTATGATTATTTATGTTCTCTTTGTTCTTTTGGCCTTGTTGATTCTTTCCTTTTTTAATTTCTTACTCACCTTGCCACATGTCACATTGGTGCATCTTTTTGGAGACCGTGAATTAATTTTGGATAAAAGGTGTGTAATGGTGACACGTAGTGGCTGCACAACCTTTTGAATGTCCGCCTTCCTTTCATACCTGAAGGACACGTGGCCACCCCACATGGATTTTCCATAGGACGCTCTCTAAATTTTTAAGAATGCCCACCAATGTGCCATGTCACTCATCTTTTGTCATGCGATTTTCTTCACCATCATAACAACATCTTCATGGATGTTTCCAAGAGGAAAATGTGTTTTGTTCCTTTGTATTTTCAAGGGTCAACTTCCTTTTGACGACATCACTACTACCTATAGTAGATCAAATCATTTTTTTTGAGCATTTACAACCTCGCATCTTCCTTCTGATAGGGATATCTACACGAAGCTCTTGTGGCATCCAGTTCATCAAGTTGTTGCACCCATCACCATTATTGAAGTAGCTCAATTTTTATTGGCATAATCATATCTAATTTTTTATCAGATTTTGAGGCTATCTTATGATGACACCTATTAGGGTTTTATCGTTGGTGGCAGAGAGTGCTTGGTGCTTGTATGCTTCCCTTGTATTATAAAATGGAATTTCTAGTAGTCTCTCAGCATGATCAGAGTTAGTAGTAGTAGAAGATAGTAGTAAATAGACAAAATAGAGTGTAGAAGATTTCTTACATAAATCTATTTTCTCTATAAGAAATTTTATAATCAAATGTCAAGACAACTATTCGGTCTTTTATCCAACCTTGGCATTTTTTACAAAATCAGGTAATAGAAGAAGAAAGATTGTATTAGATTGTGCTCATAAAACCTTTCTTTTACAATTTATTCTCTATTCCATACATGTTGAATGCTTTGTGTCAATTTATTTTTGCATACAATCCTAATAATTGATTCTCAATTACTTGCTTTTATGTTCTTCTAACTTCAACTCTCAGGAATTGAATCATGTTATGATACTCTTTCATTTTTCTATTGAAATTATGTTGGATTTCATATTATGCTGTCAAGGTAAAATAGTTTTGTAAGGATCTGAAACATCTTGTTTGAGCTCGGGTTCCTTGTTTCTATCAAACCTTAATGGGTGATTACCACAGGAGGATTTGAATGACTACTTTGTGCTTGCATAGGCCTTATTTGCTCGTTCTCCTTCCAATAATGAAGGTTCTATGGCATTCTGTGTTCACTTTATCAGAAATAGGAAACTATTAGGGTTTTGAAATGTTGTAAAACCTTTTGTCGCATTTCAAAAGTCAAGTTGTATTCTTTCATTTCTTTCTCCATTTCCCCAAACACAAGGAAGAGTCAACTTCTTTAAAAATCTCAGCGGTTATTTAGTGAAGTGCAAGAAGGTCCCCCATTCACTAAATTTTCCATAAGGTTGTTTAGAGAAGTGCAAGCTTTCATGATCAACAAGAACTAAAAACACATGATTACACATAATGAAATGATGATACACACAAATGTGTGTAGATGACGAGGGTCCACCAACATAAATTGATCCACTAGGAGTACCACTATCAAGCAACTAGGAAAATTGAGAAGATTGTATAATCAAATGGCCAATCAAAGAGTGTATGGCCATGAAGCTCTACATTGTTGCATCTACAACAATGTTTGGGTGTGCTATTGGAGGTGGGGGGAAATAGGAGGAGGGGGAATATATGGATCTTGGAGTTGTTATATTTCCCTAGGTCTACCTTGAGTCATTCCTCTACCTACTCCTTGGAATTGTCTAAAGTCAAAATGATTCACCTATTTTCCTAAAACAAACTCCACATAAAATTTGCAGAGAAAATAAAGAGGGACATCAAGATTTTTTTGGGTGGTTTATCAAAAACCATCCACACACGATCCCAAAAATTTCTTGAAATGCGCTCATGTGTGTACCATTTGATTAAAAATTTGGGCTTACATATATCTATAGTTTATCTATTTTCGGGATTCACAAAATATTGGGCTAATTGGGCTTTCAATATTTCTAGTTCTTTGACTTGATCATAAGACAAATCATCAACATATTATAACATTGTGGATTCTCTCCACCCTTGAAATGAATCATTTTCCTTGTGAGAGCTTTCACATGACTAATTATTCTATCTATGTTGGGTGTCATCAAAGACAATCTAGGGTACTGTTAGTAAATTTCAACAATATTCTTCAATTCAATAACATTTTTATCAATTAAGTCTTGAATTGAAGGAGGGTTTGGTAGGGGATGGTTTTGATTGTCAAATTCTTCAGCTATTTTAAAACCTGTTTATAATTAAATTTTTTAAATTAACATAATTTTTAAATAATTATTAAAATTGATTAACAAAAGCCTAATTTATTTTAATAAATTGTGATAAAATAAATAAATGATGATAAATAGAAAAAAATGAATTACTTGACAAATTTGATTCCCAAATATGAATGTAACGAAATGGATATCTATTTTCTCAAGCGATATCTATTTTTGCCTCCTCAAAATATGTTTTCTCTACCCACGGTTGTGTAGAAATGAACAAAAATTACCCTTTTATATATAATATTATACTTTTATAGATTTAACTGTGCATGCTATTTTGTATCAACGTTTTGAACTAGACTCAGTGGTTCATCATTAGGAAGAGGATAATGAAGGATAGGATTAAAAAATATCCTTAAGAAGATAAAAAGGGAGGAAGAGGGTAGGGAGGGAGGAGATCAAAAAATGAAGCAAGAGTAAGAGGAGGTGGATATTCAATAACAATTTTTTTAGGTAAAAGGAAAAAATCCTAAACTATTTATATTAATATAAAGTGAAAGTACATACATAAGAGTTCCATATGAGATTACATAACATGCACTACAGAGGGACCAAAAGCAGAAAATGTCCCTAGTACCCATTCAAAAAGGTAGGGAGGCCAAAATAGAGCCTAAGCCTCGAGACAAAAAGTAATCAAAAAACATAAAATTAGTATATTTGAATAGGGGTTTGGGTGGAACACTTACAAAACACCAAGGGAGGCATCAAAATACAATATCCACTAGAAGTCAGACATTGCCTCTAGGTTGTTAATTTTCTTTAGGAAGACACATATCATGCATGCCACAACTCTATGTTGGGCCAATGTGACCATTTAGAAGTTGCCAAGGAAAGGAAGTCATTCAATGCCACCAAATGCCACACACCCATACTAGAAAGACCATGATTTTGGAACACCAACACCAAGCCTTATCAAATCTAGGCTTTCATCCAGACCTTGGAGATTATGCTTTTTAAATAATATAGAGGCTAGTTCCTTCATAATTTCCTAAAACATAGAAAAATAGGTACTCCTAGGGTTTCCCAAAATAGAAAATTGGATCCAAAGAGGGAAAAGGGGTCCTACTTCTCTAATTTCATTAGGAAATGAAATCCACACAATGAAATTACTTACAACCCTTAGGTGAATCAAGTCAAAATGTGAATCTACAAATTTCCTTTTTTTGCAAGGATGGGGGTTCTGATTAAAAAATACTTTGGGGAGAAAGATTAAAAATAGAAAATCAAACCCAAAATGCAGTCTACAACTTGGATCTAATAGATTAAGCTCAATAATAATGGAACCAAAAATTAGATCATAGATCAGAGAGAGGTAAGATGATGTGTGTACTAGCCACCAAAAGTGCTATGTTGAAACTAACCTTGGACTCATTCGCCCAGGGCCGAATGGGTCCTGAGTTAGGGTTTGTCTACAATTTTTGGGAGCTTCCGCTTTAGATCTGAATCTCTCAATTTTCCCAGGTTTCAGGTTCAAAAAGCTAGAAATAAATTCTAGAATTGAGTTTCTGTGAGATGACAACTTTTGCAACTTTGACAAGTTCTCCATTTTTTCTCCTCAAGAGATCTTCAAGATTTCTTCCACCTAAATCTTCAAAAACAAATCAAGAGGGAAAAATGTTTTATTTTTGGTGAATGGGGGTTTGACTTGTCAAACCCCATTTTAGTAATTAAACCTTGAAATGAAATGAAATAGCATGAAAGGAATGATGAATGGACAACTCTATGTCACAACTCACCAAACCCTTGAATAAACCTTGAAATGTAGGTCTACAACTTGCATGAAATTGGTTCAATGGATACATATCTTAAACCTTGAATCTTGATTTGAAATAATTCATTGAATGCTTGAATGGATCATGAACTCTACATCATCATATTAGTTCCAATAACATGCATGATGCAAGAAGACTTTGACATGACAATTGGATCTTGATTGCTGCATTAATTCACCAATAAATATGCTCTTGAATGCCTTCAAATTCTCTTGAAAGTGCTCATAATATAACTTGAAATTGATAGGCTCAAAATATTAGGTGAAACATAGTGAAATGACCTTATATTTATAGGTATGTTACAAATTAATTTCACAAAATTCAAATAACACAAGTCGACATGTGAATATGGATTTGAATATGTTAAAATACTGCCAAAAACATAATTTAAATTTAGGTCCTAGGCCTATGTGAGGAACCATTCACCCATGGGCGAATGGGTCTTGGGTCACTCATCTAGGACACACATTTCTCAATGAGAAGTATTATGCCAAGGAATTAATGAATGTCGGGTTTCCTCTTCAAAGAATACAATTAATTAGGCTTGGGTTTGAATTAAAGGGACCAATTAAGGAAAATTAAGCTCAATTAATTAAAGGATCCCTAAATAATTATGTTCAAGTGTAAAGGGGTGCACTCTAAAACACCAAAAAAAAGGCACAATTAAGTACATTTTAATTAATAGGGACCTAAACTTAATGTGAATATGTAAAATACATATTACAACACTAAATTAAGGCATAATTAAGTTCATTTTAACATTAATTCCAAATTAGGTGTGAAAATGTAAAGGGACACATTTTTCTACCCTACATTTCCTTTTTTCTCACCAAGGTCAAGTAGGGAGGCCACGAAAAATGAATTGATGTCCATATTTACTTTGTATCGCCCATAGGCTCTAATAAAATTAGTGCCTAGGACCATCTTCACTACTTTTAGGTTCTTTCCAAATGGGTGTTTCATTATTAATTTCATATGTTGGTCTATTATGGATCCAAAAAAGTCCATCTAGTGGCATGAGCAGTTGAGGTTGATAAGAGTGTCCATTCTCAACGTGCACACCAGAAAATTATTTGAAAATAGATGTACAAATGGTGTAGCCTTTCACATTTAAATAGAGATAGCTTCCACAACCTCCCACACATCAAGCAAGGGGGAAATTATTACCAAAATATTCCCAAGTGAGGTAGTTTAATATTTTAAAGGGATTTATTATCCTTTTATTTTATGCATGTCAGCTCACCTATAGAGTACTTGTGTAGCCAATATGGTATTAGTGATTTGAATAGAAAATGACTGAGCACTTATGTAATATTTTCCAATTTTCCTCGAAATATTAACCCTACTAAGAATTGCATTTTGAAAATGACATTAGAATAAATCAATATAAATAGAGATAATATACAATAAATGCACATCCCATCCACCCAGTGATATGCGGTGCTTCAATTAATGCATTTATGTGAGAAGTTCTTAACCTAGAGACATCACTAAAACATGACAAAAAATTGCAAGGTAAGAAGGCCATAGCTTTGGAAGGGTGCTCGAGAGAGTGAGCATATGCCATGTGTTGAAGTGCTAGACTCATGAGAGAATTGGATTTTGGCAGTAGCTTTTATTAATGTTGTAATCCTGCAATCCTCCATGTTAGCCACCACCAACTTTTATCATCGTGTTGGGCCCAATAGATAATCTGGCTAATTGTGACACCTGTTTGCATGCTAGGCTTAAAGGAATTACCAATATGCACTAGCATGACATGTGGCTTGTTGTGGGGAGATAATAAAGTTGATCCATTTTATAGTCCCTTTTGAAAGATTATAATGCATAATTAATGCAACTACCACCTTTTTTCCTCATGGTGGGCCCATCGGTCGATCAAACCAATCGCACTACATCTACTATTTGTTGAGCTTAAAGGATTTTTGTAAGTTTTCTAGCATGCCATGTCCTACCTTCTGACTTGGTGGGTCATTGATTGTTTTAGATAAGCACCATACTTAAATGGGCTAAGACCTATAGACAAGAGAAGTGTGAGACCACACTCATGGCCCTGGCCAATCTTGTAGTGAGTATTGGTGACTATAATTAAGAACTCTATGGGATGCACCACCTTGAAATGTGGTAAGGGGGTGGGGGAAAATATTATTCCCATAAATCTTCCCATTTTTAGTTGGTGCATGTAGGCACCCCGTGACACCTTCATGCTTTGCATTATATAAATAGGCCACTAGGCTTGGTTGTGGTGGCTCATATTTGGCTGAGTGATCTGATCTTACTAGAATTTTATGAGTATTGAGGCCAAATAGGCCTTGGGTCATCCATGCTTCCAATTTTTTATATTAATGTAAGCTTGTATAAGAGACTTAGCTAAATGAGGGACACCATAATCCACATTGTGTCCAGGGTATATGTGTTATTATGGTGGACTATTGAAACTACATGTGGAGTTAGATTCAATGTTGGCTATACATGTGAG
>VDFB02317493.1:0-51641 GCA_007258455.2 Sequoia sempervirens | reverse complement strand
ACATTTAATAATGCTGCAATATTTAAGACATTTGAAATGCTTAAATATTAGCATATTAAAAGATATAAGGAAAAGGTAATTTTTAATTTCTCATGCCGGTAAAAATTTGAAATTGTATTGCACACAAACAAGAGACCTTGGAGTTGTGTTTTTTTAAGCAAGCATAATTAATTAAATAAAACATGGGTTTGCAATCAGATTTCACCCAGCAAGCCAAAATTTAGTACTTTTGTAATTGAGCCTATCAAAGGTGTGCATTGCACTAGAAAAACTTTACATTAATACATCATTTGACCTTGCACTTTGATGAAATCGAATCAGATTTCACCCAGCAAGCCAAAATTTAGTACTTTTGTAATCGAGCCTATCAAAGGTGTGCGTTGCACTAGAAAAAGTTTACATTAATACGTCATTTGACCTTGCACTTTGACTAAATCGAAACTAGAGACATTTGAGACTAAAATAAGAAATGGGTTGCCCTTAGATTTTTAATATTTACAATTTTTTTGGGATGCCAAATCTAGTTTGGTCGCAGTAAAAAATGCATTGAAAGGTGTATTAGAAGTCATACTAGAAGTACGAAACTAAACATGCATACTACCATATTCCCCAAGAAACATTTTACCACATGGATTTTCATGACGAATTCTAAGTTGCAAGAGATTAATTGGCAAATATGGGCTCCGGAGTAGATGTAATAGGAAGAAGACTTAACCTTTGTTGCCAAACTGAAAGTGCATAGGCACTTCAATTTTTTGCAAAATTTGAAGGTGGCAACAGTGGCTACTTTTGGTGATGCATGCACCTTGCAAGCATGGTGAGATTCTACATCTCTGGGATGTAGAACAAATGCTTACTCCATTGGGCGGTTCTACCACTATTCATTTGTGTTGCATTGAAACCATTTTTTAAACTTCATTTGGTGGCCCCAAGCCCCCAAAAATGAAGAACCAATACTTGCCTCTATCAAACACTTTATTCTTTGATGAAATCCTTAGGCCTATTCTGAAAACACTATCACAATAAGCCCATTTACTAATATTGACATGAATACAGACCTTTATACTTTCAATTGTGCCACTGTCATATTTATCCATGTCAATTTGAATTTTTCCATTAGGTACTAACTGAAATATACCATAATGTGGAAAGCATTCACACTCATCAAATAGAGAAAACTTACAATTGGTGTGATATATCTTATTAGAAGTATCATTTTCATACATCATCACCTTCTTAACAAATTGAACTGGAAAGTGAAAAAGTTCATAGTATGCTTGAAAAGAATTATTATGAGAATTCTTCTCATCATTTATCTATACATCCAATCTAAAACCCTCATAAGTATTTAGCTTAATAAAAATACCATGCCCCACATATGGCATACAATCCTTTTATGTAATAAACAAAGAATGTCCATATACAAGTATCTTTTTCAACTGAATTACATCAAAGGTACATTTATCTCCATCTAAGAAACTTAATTCAGTCATATTACTATATGTTCCCATGATTTGAAAACATGATTTGTCAACATCCATAATATCGTTGTCCATACTCAAATCATGGCCCCTAGAAAAACATCAACATCCCAAGTATCAATAAAACTTTCCATCTCAAGGTCAAACACAATGTTAAACTCATTCTTTAGATACAATTCCATGTGATATGTTTCAAATAAAGGCTCAAAAATATTAGAATCTAATCCTGAGCAAAAATATTCATATTGAATTTTCATAACATATTTGTTGCTGCAATGAGTAATAGTCAATACTACCTTCCACAATGTCAATACAAACATCTGAATCATTTTGAATGCTAACACTTTCAAATTTAGCATGATCAATAGGAAGACATCTATATATGTCTACAACTTCATGTGCATCATCAATTGATAGGTATGTTGACCAAAATTCTAAAGATTTATTATAATCTGAAAATTATTCTCTCATAAGTGAACATGTGCTTTCATTGGCTTTTACACTAATGGATCTCTTATTCAAAACCAACATGTCCATTTCCATATTATGAGGACACACAACATCAGCAAAGAAACATCCATATTCAATATCACATTAACTAACATGAAACCCACTATTACTTCCATCATCTGGCTTCTGTACACATAGATCTAATTTTTTTGCAATATTAACACATTTCTAATTGTTATGCACATCAACATCCTCTCCATGTAAAACAAGCATTTCCATCTTTTTTTCATATAAACAATCATGAGCAATAGGGATATAGTCATGTTCATTTACATCATAATCAAGACCATCAAAACTTTTTCACTACTAACACTATGCACAGGCTTCATATATTTAATGCTTAAACATTTGTCTTCCAATTTCCTCAGATGAAAACTTGAATCATATAAAATTTTCTCATCAATGTCTGAATATGTACTTTCACCATCATTTGCATTACTACATACCTTTCCATGTTGAGAAGCTTCAAAGAAAATACTTCAATTTTCATTGGCATCATGGTTGAGGTGCAAATGAATATCAGTAGCACCATCATTATTAGCACAATCATTTAGTTCACAAGTTGATCCAACATACTTGATATCCATGTATTCTTTTAATTTTTTTGTCTCAAAGTTGTTACATGATATAATTTCATGTATTTCTTTTATTTCATCATGTGTTGCATTTGGACTATCATAAATGCAACTTTCATCAGTACACTTTTCATCCATGATTTGAACATAGACCTCATCATTATCACTACAAAATGTACCTTCATTTTCTACCATAATCTCTTCATCCTTATGCATTATGTCATGATTTTGCTCACACCTAACAATAGGACAACTGCTATTAGCATTTTGAGATATTACACTTTGTGCATAATCACATATGACTCTTTCAAAAATCCCAATCTAATCAAATATTTTCTCAAGATTAATAGGTTACAACTCTTTAGGAAAAGAACTCAAACTTGACTCATAACTTTCACAAAACAAGTCAATACAAAAAGAATCCTTGGGTCTAAAATTTTTAGGGATTACTAACCAATTGTTTGAAAACCTTGCAAACAAATCATATGGTGATTAGATCCCATGTACCTCTTTATGTCAAACAATGCTTGAACAAAAGACAATTGATTAACACTACTCAAATTCTTCTCACAACTTGTTTGGAGCTCATCACTAGTTGCATGATACAATAATATACTAATTATAATAGTAGAATTATTATTACCTTGACAATCATTTTTGTTGTTTTATCCATAAATTTCATTTACATGAGGTATGATAAGAAAATCAATACTTGTAGCCATGTATCCCTTTGGCATTGAATACTTTAGATTATTTTAAATATCCATAGCTACAACATATGCTTGATGTAGCGTTGCAGGCTCCTTGTCTCTCAGTAAATAACTTATTTCTTCATCAAATTCACCAAGCTAAACGACCAGACACATTGCATCATTTGGTCTCATATATTCAGGGATGTCACCTAATGTTTTTGTAAATATGAGATTAAGTGTAGGAACCAACTTTTCTTCTTCTTTTTGAATGTTCATGAATTTTTGTATCATTGAAATTGCATTGATTTTTACCAAACTCTTTTATGAATGTTGTTAAAAACTCATTCCACGAAGAGATAGAACATACTGACAAATCTAAAAACCAATCTCTAGCATCTTCCTTCAAAGACTGAACAAAGAACTTCATGACCACATCTTCGACATCTACCTCATAATCTCCCATGAAATTCATGAATTCTTGCAAATGTTTACATGTTGATTCAAAACTCTTTCCATAGAAATTCACTACGAATAGGGTTTGGGAAACCTTGAATACCACTATAATTTAATGGTCTATATCTTCCCACAAAGAAAATCCTTCTCTAAGGACATAGTTGGAACTGATATGAACTCTGCATTATGACATTTTAGCATACAAGGAAACCAGATTGATAATTCATATGAAAAACCATTGTCTCGCAATTGTATGAACTCAATAGAACCTTAATCCTATCAACATAATCCTTATCTCTTCAATGTTTTATTAATGCTTATTATTAGAAAATAAATGAAATACACATTCCCTTTCCTGATTCCACAAAATTTATAGGTCTAATATCACCACACGAATATACATTCACAATTCCTCTATACTTTGAAAAATGTAGGTGTACTTGCACAAAGACATGATTTATTTTAATTCCTCCTTTCCAGAATAAACTCACATAACATTGGAATCACACGACTTCACAAAGGGTTTCCACAAAACTCCTTCATACAATAAATTTTCCTTCATGAATACTAAACAAAGGAAAACTAAAATACCTGGAAAATATTGTAGACTTCAAAACTTCTTTCTCTGACTGGAAATATTTGTAAGTCTATGCAAATTTCTACAAACACCTCTTCTACAATTTCAAAAGGTTCATCAATAGAGTCGCCACCTCTCTCAAGAGGACAAAATCATCAAACAACTAAAAGATCTTCAATAATCAGATTTCTTTCTGAGTTTTTTCACCAACAGAGCACCATAGATCATGAAACTTTCAAAAATTTATTTCTCCAAGTGTGAATTCCTTCAATATCTGAACCAAATTTTCAGATCAACAAACTTATTGACTCTTTCCAAATGGATAATACTTGAGTTGTCCCCAACAGAGTCACCAATTTATTGGTTCCCAAATTTGCATATCATTGAACCTTAAAGATGTGCCATATCTTATGCTCAGATTCAAAGAGATATTTGGCCAACTAATGAGAGATTAATCTCAAACTTTTCTCCCCTACAATTCAAGCTCTAAAAAAACCTTGGTGGGTCTCCCTATATGGTATTGAATATGGATATGAAATAAAGGATTCATTGAAGCATCTAACAGATAAACTTCATAATAATAACAAAGGTTTATATGTTTACAAAATGGATGACACTATCCTTGTTGTCTTTGAAACATAGGTATGAAGTATGTAAATAATTAAGAATAAATATTACAGAAAGTAAATATTGGTTTTATATTTGAAAAGTGTTTTTGAGATTTAAGGAAAACCATTCAAAGTAAACTAGTGCCTATCCAGGGCTAAAGAGTCACAATGCATGCACACATCCTTCACCACATTCTAAACATATCTTGATGATCATTTAGTTATTAACACCTTATGTTAATAAGACCAACCAATGACTAAAACTTTAACTTATACTTAACAATCCAACCTACAACAACAATATTCTCATTATTTTCATTGAAAGAATTTACATTGCTCCTTAAGCAAACACTAACCATGAAATAATCCAGATGCAACAAATATGCATGAAAATCTTTACAATACTTGATTGTATTACTGAAAAAACATTTCATTACAAAATAGAGACAAGATACACTTAGAGCATGCAAAAACATGTATTCATATATGCTCCAATCAAAATATACAATGCAGTTACATGAACATTTGCATAGAATTAGTCTCTATTTCCCTGCATAAAACCAATAGCCTACACCTTACAACTTCTTCAAAATCCCAAAACCCTAACAAATAAGACAAATTAATTTTAAAGATATGGGAGAAGCCCAAATTTAATCTCTATCTGACACCTATCACAATGTGAACTCTCAAATCTGCAACAAACTGACATCTGGAAAATAATTTTTTAATCTTTATTTTCCCTCTTCCATTGCAACTAAAGTTTATTACCTTTTTCATTTGCAATCTCATGCAACATTTTTTCTTGTGTCTAAAACTCACTTGCTAGCTCCAATTTCACTTCTAGGTCAAAACCCACTTACCCAACTACCCCTTTGCATTGCAATTCAATTACCAATATGCAATTATCCTCCTCACTAGCATTCAAAACATGATTTTAATCATACATTTTAACCTTCTAGAGCTTTCATTTTACTTTGTAATCGATTTGAAATTTTATCAAACAATTGGCAAGTAGTTCTTCCCTGTACATGTTGCCTACAATTATCTCACTCCACTTGCATGCAAAACACACCATGGTTATACATTAAATTTTAATATTCCTTGAAGGTTGCTTGGTGTTATTTTGATTTTGGTCATTACCCCTATGATTGTCACCCCTACTCAAATTTTTGCTAAGTTTAGGTACTTGGTAGTGTTTCCTTAAGTTCTTCTAACCTTGGTGGGCACGACCCAAGTTATTCTAACTCTCTCTTATTCCACCTTCCCTTCAAACTTGTTCATTACTTTATATGGGTGATATGTTACTAAATTGCTATAACCTCCCAAGTGGTCAATGTGCTTTATGAAGTCTTTATACTTGAAATTTTAATGTTGGTGGTCAGTACTTGATGTTGGATAGCCTATCCAAAAGATTGTCAATGATGAAAAGTTGAAGAAGTTTCGAGCATGGGCCAAATTTTCAATAATTTTGGAAACCATCAGTGCTTCCCACTAGGGTTTCATGAACCCCTTGTTCTACCAACTCAAAGGGAATTATTCTAAAGAAATCAAAGATGATGAAAGTGCAGGTTGATCTCATTATTACGTATTCTAGTAAACTCTTTCTGACCTATCATAATGAATGAAAAAGATGCATAATCAACGAATGGTTAAAGGTGTGTACTTACAAAGTGCCATATGAAGGAAAATGAACATAAATGAATACCATTTCAAGATATAGTAAAGCAATCAAAACTTGGAAATATTCAGAAGGAATAAGAACACTAGCATATAAAAAAGCGTTTACATTATATTATATATCATTGGTGTCACAAAATTGGTATTTGGTTACAAAATTGAGGGTATCAAAATATCATTTTTAGGCACACAGGGAAAACATCAACACACAAAATCCCTCGACCACTTCTTGGAGACGCTCAATTTGGGTTGGTGACAACAGGTTCTCATGAGATTGTAGAAATTGGGCGAACAACCCCATATCATTTCGCACCAGCGCCACACGAAGGAGAGTCACAACTTCTTCTATAGCCTCATGTTGGGTATCAGTTGTGATGTAGATAACATCTCTAATAAGTCTGGTTTGTGGTTAATGGCCGAGTCCTGTGATGGCCACATTCACCCTATTCAAGTACTCAGGCCTAACTAGGCGTTTCGCTACCCTCATTCCCCAGTCTCGTTGTCCAGAAGTGCAAACTAAAATGTAAATGAAACACTCTAGAAGTGTGGCGTTATGCACTTGAACATGACTTAGAAATATTTCTCCTAGGATGTCATGCAACACTTCTTCCTCCACTTTGCTCTGGACAACAAAGACCTCCCTCAACTAGTCTAATAGTAGTCTAAAGAGAGGACTACATTTGACTTCTTCATTCACGATGAAGTCATTCATTTAAATGCCATCACTTTGTGCACTCTCCATTTTAGAATGCCTTTGGTTGGTGAAATGTGGCTATGCTCATTGAATTTATAGAAATTTGGGAGTGTATCTGAGATGGATTTCATTGAGATTTGGAAAATGACAGGATGATGATGTGGCCTAAATTAATTTATGATGTGACCAAGATATAATTATTTTTCCCAATTAATCTCTCGTTTGGACAATTTGCACATGTGATTCTATGGTTAACATGAATTGGCCATTTTATACAGTGCTTGTGAACCACATTAATTGCAAAAGAATAGGCAGCCACGTGGCAATATTTGAAACAAGAGACGTTTGGTGACTGTTCAAGGTCATATCATTTGTAAACATAATTATTATTATCCCTGACCATTAATGCTTATTTTTCTATTCATTTCTAGGTTAACTAGTTGGGCGGCAAGAAAGCATCATTATATTTAGCAACCATTTAGTAACCACCAAGATGGGGGGGGAAATTTGTCTCCCTATATCTTTTTTTAGAGTGACTCTTGAAGGGTTCAGATTTTCTCAAGTGCACTGTGTTGTAGAGGAAAAGGAACAAGCTTTATTTTTGTTTTCCCTTTAATTCATTCATGTTTACAATAACTCATAGTCTGTGAACCGTGGGTCTTGAATATAGTGTTGATCGTACTAATCTATGTGTTGTGTGTGTAATTTAGGCATGTTTTCTATGTAAGGCATCCTTTGCTGCATTGTGTTCATTTATTGAAACTATGATACATTTTCATTTCATTTCCTAATGATCATTAATTGTTTTAGTCTTTGTGCTAAATGGTTCGTGGTCTCCTTTAAATTTATTTACATTAACTTCATTTTTATGGGTTAGTGTTTGTCACCTTTCCTGCTTTCTGGTAAAAAGTATACACATAATCAATTGAATCATACGAGGGAGCTATACCTCTAAAATTCATAGGAAAGTCACAAATAAAATTGTGACATCTTCAGAGCTGTTAGTGGTTTGGTCCCAGTGCATAGTGGGCAATAGAGTTGATATTTGAATTATATTTAAAAAGAAAAAATCATTCACTAACACTTGGTAAACCAATGAAGGTCATTTTTAATGATTTTTGGGCATTTCCAGCTTGCCTGATGCTCAAAAATGATCAAAAAATATTTTATCTTGCTCCCAAGACATAAGAAATGCTCATGGAAAGTTTTGAAAGGTGAAAAGCTCCAGTTGCAACCTATAGAAGATCCTAAAATGTTGTCAAAACACTTGCACGTGAATTCTCCTCATTTCAGCTATTTAAAAGCATATTGTAGGTTAAAATAAAAAGCAAACAACTCCAAGAATGGTGCCCAATAAGTTGTAGGTTATGAGAATGAGATGTTGGGCGTTTTTATCATTCCCACACACTTAAAAACATCTAAAACTTTGTTTTAAATGCTTCTAAGGCATTAAAAATAGTTGTTGAGTTGCCATAAAGATGAAAACCTTTTATTTTGATGATTTAGAACACTGAAAACTCCCCAAATATGATTCTCCATGTGGAAAATTTCAATTCCATTGTTACCCAACAGGGCATTGCAATTTTGAAACATAAAACAACTTGCCTTTATGTGATGTGTGATAGGAACACATAACTTCATAACTCTCCAAACTTCACATGCTTTTTAAAACCTTTAAAGAGTTACCTTCACTAGATGCGTCAAAAATGGCCCAATGGAATGCCTAGCGCGTAATCATAGGACAACACATTTTCACATCAACCTCTACATTGCCTTCAAAGGTATGTGTTAGTGTTTGTTTTGCATCTAATAAAGCTTTCTTTCATAAATAAAAGACATCGCATAAGGTAATACTAGCATAGTTTTGACCATAGTCTGCCCCTTCAAAAGTGTGTTATGCCCTGGGTAGAAATATTATTGCAAATTTTATCAATTTCACCTTCACCCCTTTGTCTAATAGGAATTAAGATTTAAAATTTCTATAAAACAAATATTCAATAATGTTGAAATATTGAAGACATTTGAAATGCTTAAATATTAGCATATTAAAAGATATAAGTAAAAGGTAATTTTTAATTTATCTTGCTGGTAAAAAGGTGAAATTGCATTGCACACAAATGAGAGACCCTAGAGCAGTGATTTTTTGCAAGCGAGAATAGTTAATTAAATAAAACATGGGTTTGCAATCATATTTCACCCAACAAGTTTCAAAATTTAGTACTTCCTTTGTAATCAGGCCTATCAGAGGTGTGCGTTGTACTAGAAAAAGTTTACATTAATACGTCATTTGACCTTGCAGTTCGATGAAATAAAAACTATAGACATTTGTGACCAAAATAAGAAATGGGTTGCCCTCATATTTTTTAAATTTGCAACTTTTTCGGGACACCAAATCTAGCTTGATCGTAGTCAGAAACACATTAAAAGGTGTGTCAAATCTCATCCTAGAAGTACAAAACTGAATAGGCATACTATCATATGTCGCAAGAAACTTCTTACCAAATGGATTTGCATGAAGAATTCTTAGTTACAAAAAGTTAATTGGCGAAGATATGCTTTGCAGTAGATGTGATAGGAAGCAGACAACCTTTGTCACCAAACTGAAAGTGCATAGACACTTCAATTTTTTGCAAAAAGGTTCCAATAGTGGCTCATGTTCAAGGATGAACACCCCTTGTTGGCATGGAAAGATTCTAGATTTCTAGGACATAGGCCAAAAGCCTACTCCATTAGGCGGCTTTGCCACTATTCATTTGTGTTGCACTAAAACCATTTTTCAAACTTCATTTGGTGGCCCCAAGCCTCCAAAATATAAGAACCAATAATTTCCTTTGTCAAAAACTTTGTTCTCTGATGAGATCCTTAGGCCTATTCTAAAAACACTATCATAATCAACCCATTTACTAATATTGAGATGAATGCACACCTTTATACTTTTGATTGTGCCACTGTCATATTTATCCATGTCAATCTGAACTCTGTCATTAGGTACTAATTGAAATATACCATCATGTGGAAAGAATATATCACACTCATCAAATAGAGAAAACTTACAATTGGTGTGATATCTCTTATTAGTAGGATCATTGTCATACATCGTCACCTTCTTAACAAATTGAACTGGAAAGTGAAAAAGTTCATATTATGCTTGAAAACAATTATTATGAGAATTCTTCTCATCATTTATTTGTACATCAAATCTGAAACCCTCATAAGTATTTGGCTCAATAAAAATACCATGCCCCACATATGGCATACAATCCTCTTGTGTAATAAACAAAGAATGTGCATACCCAGGTATTTCTTTCAACTGAATTACATCAGAGGTACATTTATCTCCATCTAAGAAACTTAATTCAGTCATATTACTATATATCCTTATGATTTGAAAACAAGATTTATCAACATCCATAATATCATTGTTCATACTCAAATCATGGCCCTTAGAGAAAACATCAACATCCCAAGCATCAACAAAAATTTCCATCCCAGGCTCAAAAACGATGTCAAACTCATTCTTTAGACCATCACACAGTTCCATGTGATATGTTTCAAATAAAGGCTCAAAAATTCCAGAATCTAATCCTAAGCCAAAAATTTCATATTGAATTTTCATAACATATTCACTACTACACTGAGTAATATAGTCAATACTACCTTCCACAATGCCATTACAAATATCTAAATCATTTTGAATGCTAATACTTTCAAATTTATCATGATCAGTAGGAAGACATCTATTTATGTTCACAACTTCATGTGCATCATCAATTGATAGGTATGTTGACCCAAATACCAAAGATTTATCATAATCCAAAAATTGTTCTCTCATAAGTGAACATGTGCCTTCATTGGATTTTACACTAATTTTCATCTCTCATCCAAAACCAACATGTCCATTTCCATATTATGAGGACAAGAAACATTAGCAAAGAAACATCCATATTCAATATCAGATTGGTTGACATGAAACCCACTATTACTTCCATCATCTGGCTGCTCTACACAGATCTAAAAATTGTGCAATATCAACACATTTCCCACTATTATGCACATCAACATCCTCTCCATGTAAAACAAACATTTCCATATTTGTTTCATATAAACAATCATGAGCAGTAGGGATATAGTCATGTTCATTTTCATTATAATTAGCACCATCAAAACTTTTTCCACTATTAACACTATGCTCAGGCTTCATATATTTAATGCTTAAACATTTAACTTCCAATTTCCTCAATGAAGACTTGAATCATATAAAATTTGCTCATCAAAGTCTAAATATGTACTTTCATCATCATTTGGATTACTAGATACCTTTCCATGCTTAAAACCTTCAAATAAAATACTTAAATTTTCAGTAGCATCATGGCTGAATTCCAAATGAATATCAGTAGCACCATCATTATCAACATAATCATTTAGTTAGAAGTTGATCCATCATACCTGATATCCATGCATTATTTTAATTCTTCACTAACAAAGTTGTTGCAAGATATAATTTCATGTATTTCTTTTATTTCATCATGTGTTGCATTTAGACTATCATAAATGCAACTTTCATCAATACACTTTTCATGCATGATTTGATCACAAACCTCGTCATTATCACTACAAAATGTACCTGTTGCCCAATTTTTACCTGCGGGCTCAATCAGACAGGATAGATCATGTGACAGAGGTTCAAGAAGGCCAAATGGAACATTCGCACAAGGGCAAAAGTCATGAATCTAATGCTAGGTCACAGGAAACTCAGTTGGGAAGCCTACCTTGTTCAAGTTCAATGAAAATCCTCCAAGGAGAGAGTTGCCGAGACCTTCTAGAGGTCTCGCCAAGGAAAGCAACATCGCCAAGGGAAGCGAGCTCGGTAGGAGGTCTCATCGATAGCGAAAAGTCATGCCGACGAGCCTTGTGCCTTTGGTGTAACGCGAGAAGCCCGGTAGGAGGTCTCGCCGACACAAGATTGTCTCACCGATGGGATCCCAGTTCGTCAAAGGGAAGGTCAAGTCGCCAAGATGTCTCGGCGACTCACCAGAGCCTCGCCGAGAGAAATTAATATTGCCATGATGTCTTGGCGAAGGCATTATGTCTTGCCGAAGATGAGGGGTCTCGGGGTAGCGTTTTTCTTTTGGTAAGATCTCTCACCAACACTCGGGGGTCTTGCCGACAGATGGGGGAGCCTTGGCAGGAGATGATGGTTTCAGTGAAGGATTAAGGAGTCGCTGTGATGTCTCGGCGAATGGAGATGGTCCTGCCAAAAGATAAAGGGGGTCTTGATATGTGTTTTGCCTTCAGTAGGAGTCTCGCTGACAACAAAAGACCTTGCCGAGAAAGTTTGACATCGGTAAGAAGTCTTGTCGATATAGCAAGGTATCCCCGATAGGAAAAAAGGAGCTTGCCGAAGGATTTTTCCTTCGGCATAAGGTCTCGGTGATGCAGAGGGTTCTGCCGATAAAGGGAGCCTTCGATGTAATATTCTGAGTCAGAGAAAGGTCTCCCCAACCTGGTGATGTCTCTTTGGCATATTTTGTGCTCGCTCAAGGATAGGGGGTTGGCGTAGGGTCTTGTCGACCCAAGTGTCGCGCCGACGGAGTAGCACAGCGGTAAAACAAGGTATGTTCGCCGAGAGGTCTTCTCAACTGACGGATGTCTCCCCGACTGAAGAAAAAGTAAACTCATCATCGAAAGAAAGGTCTGCTCGCCGGGAGGCCTGGCTGAAGTGTGGATGTTTTGCCAAAAGGTTTTCCCTTCGGTATGATGTCTCGGTGAAAGGGAGCTGTCTCACCGACATGGAATGGTGGTTCCCACCAGGAAGTCTCGGTGGAAATTTTGAATTCGGGGAAAGGTCTCGCCAACCAAGATAGGGTCTGGCCGAAACAAAAGTGAGCTTGGGGTAAATGAAATGAGCTTGCCATGAGCTCTCACTGAATGTCACATGTTTTTTCGATGGTTGCAGGAGGGTATAATCGCATCAGGGAGACACGATTAGTGTCTCACCGACATGCGATTCCACAGAGGGAGCTTTTGACCTGAGGAATCTATGTGGCATCTGATCGACCAATGAGAGTGAGCTAAGGGCAAGCCATGGCGGTCTGACCAGGATGAAGAAAATCAACAGGATGAAAAGCAACGTGTATCTATTCTGAGCTCAGGAGCATTCAAAGCGCTCGACAGGGAGGTTAGAAAGCAGACACGAGACTGGGAAATGAATGCGGTAGCTGCGAAAGATCTAAAGAGGACCATTCATGGAGGTGACTCCTTCACCAACATGGACAACAAGGACACGTAGGAATGCAACATTAATTTCAATCAAAAGATCTGAGAGAGATTTATCCCGAGGGGAGATATTTTTGTAAGCCCTAAGGGGCCGACACTCTTTTGTATATAGGGCATTTTTTGCCTTTTGTAGACAGTTGGGAGAATACACTAAAAAGAGTTAGTGATTTTTTAGCAATCCTCTCCCAGCTAGTGTATATTTTGTAACTCAACTGAAATCTGGAATAAAACACAGAGTTTACCTCAGAAGCCAGTGTTAATGTTTGTATTACTCTCATTTCTGTATTTTTAGGTTATGCAAGTTTTCAACTGTGTTTTTCTAAATCTGTATTCATACCTTAAAGTTGTGAAATCCATCTTTCCTTCTTGAGATATGTATGTAGATCAAGCCTCTTGAGAATGATGCATAAGTCTAAAGGGGTTATGTCGAGTAAGTGAAATACTACTCATTAGCTTTCCAGTGTATGATTACCTTGTTTCATTTCATAATTTCTTACAAATTCGATGTATCACCTTAGTTGTTACTTTTTATTTACATGTACTCCTTCTACCTTTCCCCTTACAAAATTGATAGTTTAGGTGACACCAAAGGAAGCCAGCTTTCTCCGGAGGTTCATTTCAGTCTTAGGTGACCCACAGCCTTGAAATGATTCCATGTTTCACTAGAAAGCTCAATTTCCATCACTGTGCGTAGGGTGCATTTCTAGGAGAAAATAGTACCTTCATTTTCTAACATAATCTCTTCATCCTTATGCACTATGTCATGATTTTGTTCACACCTAGCAATAGGATAACTACTATTAGCATTCTGAGATATTACACTTTGTGCATAATCACATCTGACTCTTTCAACAATCCCTATCCAATCAAATATTTTCTCAAGATTAATAGGTTTCATTTCTTTAGGAAAATAACTCAAACTTGACTTGTAAATTTCACAAAACAAGTCAATACATAAAGAATCCTCGGATTTGAAATTTTCAAGGATTGCTAACCAATTGTATGAAAACCTTGCAAACAAATCATATGGTGATTCTCCCTTGTACCTCTTTATGTTAAACAATGCTTGAACAGAAGACAGGTGATTAACATTGCTCAAATTCTTCTCACAACTTGTTTGGAGCTCATCACTAGTTGCATGATACAATGATAAACTGATTGTAATAGTAGAATATCTATTACCTTGACAATTATTTTATTGTCTTATCCATAAATTGTATTTACATAAGGTATGTTAGATAATCAATACTTGCAACCATCTATCCCTTTGGCATTGAATACTTTAGATTATTTTCAATATCCATAGTTGCAACATATATTGATGTAGTGTTGCAGGCTCCTCATCTCTTAGTAAATAACTCATTTCTTCATCAAATGCACCAAGATAAACAACCAAAAACATTGCATCATTCGGTCTCATATATTTAGGGATGCCACCTAATATTTTTGCAAATATGAGATTAAATGTAGGAACCAACTTTTCTTCTTCTTTTTGAATGTCCATGAATTTTTGTATCACTAAACTTGCATCAATTCTCTCACCAAACTATTTTATGAATGATGCTATAAACTCATTCCACCAAGAGATAGAACATACTAGCAAATATGAAAACCATTCTCTGGCATCTTCCTTCAAAGATTTAACAAAGAACTTCATGATCATATCTTTGAAATCTACCTCATAATCTCCCATTAAATGCATAAATTCTTGCAAATGTTTACATGCCAATTCAAAACTCTTTCCATAGAAATTTTCCAAGTGTTCCCTAACTTCATTAGGAATAGGGTTTGGGAAACCTTGAATACCACTAAAATTTAATGGTCTATATCTTCCCATAGAGAAAATCCTTCTTTGAGGACATGGCTAGAACCGATACGAACTCTACATTATGACATTTGAGCATACAAGGAAACTAGATTGACAATTCATATGAAAATATGCTTTCAATGAAAACCTAATCCCCTCTTAACCATTGTATCACAATTTGATGAACTCAACAGGACCTTAATCCTCTCAACATCACCCTTATCTCTCTAATGTCTGATCAATGCTTATTATCAGACAACACATGAAATATACATGCCCTTTTTTGATTGCACAAAATCTATAGGTCTAAAATGACCACACAAACTTGTACAACAATGTGCAACTATGAAACAATAACCATCCATTTAACACCATGCACATTTTACAAACATACATACAAAGTGCCTCTATCTTTTAAAAAATGCAAGTGTATTTACAAAAATACATGATTTATTTTAATTCCCCCTTTCCAAAATAAACTCACATAACATGGGAATCACATGACTTCATAGAGGGTTTCCAAAAAACTCTTTCATACAACAAATTTTCCTTCATGAATAATAAACAAAGGAAAACTAAAATACATGGAAAACATTGCAGACTTCAAAACTTCTTTCTCTAACTAGAAATATTTGCAAGTCTATTCAATTTTTTGCAGACACCTCTTCAACAGTTTCAACAGGTTCATCAACAGAGTCACCACCTCTTTTAAGACAAAAAAATCATCAAACAACTAAAGATCTTCAATTTTCTTTTCACCAACAGAGCACCATATATCATGAAACTTTCAAGTATGGTGCAACAATTTATTTCTCCAAGTGTGAAGTCCTTCAATATCTTAACCAATTTTTTATATCAACAAACATTGAATCTTTCCAAATGGATAATACTGGAGTTATCCCTAATAGAGTCACTAATCTGTTAGTTCCCAAATCTGCATATCATTGAACCCTAAAAATGTGCCATATCTTATGCTCAGATTCAAAGAGAGACTTGGCCAATGAACAAGAGAGTAATCTCACACTTCTCTCCCCTAAACTTCAGGCTCTACTAAAACCTAGGTGGGTCTCCCTATATGGTGTTGAATATGGATATGAAATAAAGGTTTCTTTGCAACACCTAGCAAATAAACTTCATACTAATAACAAAGGTTTATATGTTTGCAAAATAGACGATACTATCCTTGTTGTCTTTGAAACCTAGGTATGAAATATGTAAATAATTAATAATAAATATTTCATAAAGTAAATCTTGGTTTTATATTTGAAAAGTGTTTTTGAGATTGAAGGAAAACCATTCAAAATTGAAAGGTGGAAAATTGTCGTTGACTATGGTTTAGGACATAGAACAACAATCTTCTTTGCTTCTCATTCAAGGAAACCCTAGAGATCTCAATCCGAGGATGAAATAGGGGAAAAAGATCTTGCAATAGGGAATCTTGAGGTATGATTAATGATTAAAGAGGGGTTCACCACTAAGCTAGGGATTGGAAAGACAAGTAACATGCAAGACCTAATGATAAAACCTAATAATATATAAACTTTACTAGATGACCTATAAAAGAGTATAAATTTGAACAACAAACTGGGAAAACATAGAAGTGCACCCAGAAACTTGTAAGAGCTCAAAACCAATTCTAAAATGCTAATAATACTGATTTTAGGGCACATTGGGACTCATATGCCACTTCTGGCATATTAGTCCTAGTCTAGGGTTTCTAGGCTGAAACATGAATCTGACAATGCTGATCAAGGATCTTCAAAAATCTGGAAAATTTCCTGTAGTGGGACTCATATGCCACTTCTGGCGTATCAGTCCCGTTCTAATTTTTTGGAAATTCAAAGTCCATATCTACTCTTCAATCTCTACTCTTCCTTCCCAATCTGATTTTTTGATTTGAACCTGTAAAAAGACCTTCCTTAGGCTGAAAGCAGAGTGATAATGGAGGATGGAATCACTTAGGAAAAAATTCATTAGGCTTGGCTTGATGGCTAGTTGCATATCCCCAACCCAGAATCCGTCATGATTCACCGTAGGCAACCATAATCAATCCTTGACAATGCTAGATATTGAATGAAAGTGAGCTTGAAGACCTACAAAAACACTATAATGCTGCTCCAAGACTTCAACTTTGCTTGCTACTTGCTCTTGAATGCTCTTGTGAAAGAATACTTGAGTATTTGTGAAATCTTAGATCTTGAAATTTCTCTTCTAGATTGAAAATAATGACTCAGAAGTTTGTTTATATAGGAATTACACCTAATTTACTATTTATTAGATCTCAAAATCTGACATCAACCAAAATTTTGAATTAAAAACTTGAATTTTCCACTCAAACCCTAAAAATAGGCCACACGAGACTCATACACCACTTGTGGCATATGGGTCCACCTAGGGGGACTCATACACCCAAGGTGGCGTATGAGTCCCACCCTACTTTTTCAGGGTGGGAAAATGATGGGTTGTTAGAAAAATTAACGCTTTTGATGATCTTGTCAGGATTTTAGTTGAAATAAGCCTTGAGATCCAAAATAAAGGGTCTTAGGTGCCTATTAATGATGATTTAAAAGGGTATTTAATAAAAGGGTGCTAAAATAGGTCCAAAATAAGTGTGAAATTGTACCATTTTCAAGAGCATACAATTTTTTACACTACATTTAGCCCCCACTTTAGCACCCATATGACTCTGCGTGCATATGTAAGCTAAAGGAATCCAAACAATAAACTTTATTTCATAAAAGGATACTCATATAGGTTCATTCACAACATGGGAGAATGAAGCCCCTACTATAGCTATCTGCAAAACCACAATGTTAAGAATTGTATCCTGTAACACTAATTCATTAGTTGTTCAAAAATCCTCTTATCTAACTTCTAGAAATCAAATTAGAGGGTAGATGTATGCCCCCCCTTGATTTCGCTTGCTTTAAGGAGGTGGAATCAATGTAGTAGTCTAATCACACCAAATTGGATAAGTCGTATCATAGGGTATTTCCAAGTACCATACCACATAATGATAGACATTTGATGAGAACGAGAGTGGAATCATGATTCCAACACAACAAACAGCGTGAAAAATGAAGTTTTCTAGCCCCCAGTATACTAGTTTGAATGAAAAAGTACTTTTAACCCTAATATAGTAAAAACCTAATTTTAACATATATAAGAGCAAAAAGTGAAGTAACTTGAACTAATTTTATCTTTTACCTTCTTGCAGCTTGGCTTTGTTGGAGAGTGATTGAAGATGTTGAGCCAACATAAGTACATGCCTCCAATATTCGAGGTCCTGAGGGAGGAGGTAGCTTGAGGCGAGCTACAACATCAAGTGAGTTGATTTTTCTATTCCTTAGCTTTGTCCTTATGTATTTATTTTATGTTTTTTATGCATTTATATGTCCTATGAAACTTAATGATATGCAAGATCTCTTTCCCCTACTTCATCCTTGGATCGAAATCTCTAGGGTTTCCTTGAATGAGAAGTGAAGAAGATTGTTGTTCTATGTCCTAAACCATAGTCAACGACCAATTTTCATCCTTTGATTGTACTGGGACTAAATCGCCCAAAGGGGCGTATGAGTCCCAGATTAGGGTTTTTTCCTTGTTTTCAGCAAATTTTGTGTAAATGTTATGCTTTCTGGTTTGGATGATGTTTGTACTAAGTGCAAATGCAGATTTCAGAAGAAATTCAATGACGTAAGATGCAAAAATACAACCTATATGCACTTTCACTAATGCAAGATTTAGAAACCCTAGATGCAAATCAAATAATGCAAAACCTAATGAAAAGTCAATGCAAGCTAGATCTAGGACTATGATGCACTCCAAATCAGAAAAGAGGTGCTCACATCAGGTTCACCAAAATGTAACAATGGAAATAGGGTGCCCCACCTTTGAGGAATGGAGCACATGGATAAAGTTCCTATTTCACACTTGTTGCACTAAAGGAAACCTTAGAGATCTCAATCCAAAGATAGAAAGGGGGAAAGAGATCTTGCAATAAGGTATCCCAGGGTGTGATTAAAGACAATAAGAGGGTTCACCACTGTAGACATTGAAAAAAGTCCTAATGGATCACATTGGCTAACTAACATCATTTCCTCTTTAAACCCATCTTCTTTTCACTTAATTGATTAAATTAGCCTATCCATTTAATTAATTGCATCATTTGCATCTATTAACCTAATTAATTTAATTGGGTTAATTCATCCCCCTTCATGCTAACATTTCATCTCATTAAATTGAATAAATCGAAACATTTAATTTAATTCCCTAAGTCATCTTATTTAATTAAATAATCCTAAGTTATTTAATTAAATATCATTTCTCTCTTTTCCCCATTAATTAAATCATTTAATTTAATTAATATTTCTTTAATTCTTCTAATCCCCTAATTACATGATTAAATCTTGTTTAATTTGTAATTAAACTAACTTTCCTCTAATCAAAAGGAATATTCCCATAGAATATTCCTTATCCCCCTTTTTGCACAATTAAAGTTTTCTTTTAATTTGTAAAATACCTCACCCAAAGGAATATTCTTATTCCTCCATCATTTAAAAAAGGGATATTTTCACTTGGCTTCTTAAGCAATTTTTAACCTTCAACCTTTTGAACAAGTCACCTTTGACCTATGTGAGCATGTCAAAAGTGTGTTTGTTTGAGGCAAGTGTGAACCATTGATTAAATCTCATCATGCATTCTCATCCGATGATGAGAATCCATTATCCATGCCTCTCATCTCCTTCATCTTGGATCGTTGATTAACTTTTCAATCTCAACCCTCCATTTCTCATTTGCTTTCCTATAAATAGGACACTATTTGGAGACAAATGGATCCATCTTTCAATTGCAAAGTCATGTTGTTGAATTCATATGCACTCACACTCATATTTCACTCACTTTTTAGCTTATCTTAGTTAATTTTAATTGCATCATAGCTTAAGGCTTCCATTAATGGCTTCCATGCATCCATCTTAGTTTGTATATGAATTAGGGTTTCCATCTTTTAGCTTTGAATTAGCTCAAATTAGCTTAGCAATAGCATAATTAGATCATTTGTAGCATAAAATCATGATAACTTAGCTTGCATCATGTTCATTTTTAGCTTAAATTAGGTTTTCATCCACTTATCACAATGGTTTCATTGATTCTCTTCCATAGAGTCGACTGAAACAGACTCACTAATCATAGGATTGGGAAAGGGTCATCGTTTCACATCAACACGACACCAATTCCAAAATGAGATAAGTTTCAAATGGGTTAGAGTAGGAATTTAACTATTTTTGTGTAGTTTATAGCTTTCATTTTCAATTAAATGCTTAGTTTAATTTTCCAATTTGAATGATCTTGTTTGGTAGATGCAAGTTTATTTTGGTAAATTATGCTTCAATTCATATGGATTAAGCGTAATCGACCCTCACTGACAATCTTCATCTCACATTCTTGCACTAGGAGGGAAAACCATTAACTTAATACTTTTTTAGCTCAAATTTTGTTTGTTTGCTATTTTGTAGGTTGTAGCGATGCCAAAATATCAAACAGTGACACCCTTTGAAGAGCGTCACCATATAGTGACATCAACACAATTTGAAATACCGACACCGAATTAATGCACTAGTGTTGATTTAAATTTGGACACTTATTTAATCTGGAGGTATTGAAAAGTTCAAACGACGATGCCCAAACTTCACCAGAGCGACGCCGACAAATTTCAAACCGCGATGCCATTGTGAGAAGTGATGTCGAACCAAATTCCAATGCTATCATGCTCACTGTTCTTATTGCAGAGCAACACCTATTTTCACCAGAGTGACACCCATTCTTCAAATTGTGATGCTATTGTGTTCAATGATGCCCAACGAGGGTAAGTAATTTTATGCTTGTTTTTTCGACATGTGATTTAATTTCTTGGATTTATCTGACCAATGATGTGTTTTTGACTGTGTTCTAGTTGTTAGGATAACAAGGTTTTGTAGGTTCAAAGACATCAAGCAAAAGTGAAGAAAGTTTTTCTATCTTAAATTCTATGATTGTAACAAGCGTTTGACACTTTGGGGCAATTATAACCCAAATTTTTGCTTTCTACTTTTTGCTTTGGGAAACACACTAAATTTCAATTGGGTTTAAAATGAATGCTCAAAGTTGGATAAAATTGAACCTGTAGACACCGAAATCTGGTTTAGGCCTGCGACTTCCACATACATCATAATTCGTATTCTTCATGGTCATTAATTAAATAATGTCAATTATTTAATTATTCATCTTAACATTAATTCTTCTATTAATTAAATAATCTTAATTATTTAATTAGTTCATTTTCTTTTATTTCTTCTATCAATTAAATAATCTTAATTATTTAATTAATTCACTTTTCTTTATTCTACTTGATTAATTAAATAAATGCTTTTTATTTAATTATATTGCTAATTAACCTTATTCTGCTAGTCAAATTAAATGAATTCTTATTTAATTTATTCTTTATCATATTTCAACTATAATTAAATAAATTCATGATTTATTTAATTATTCATTTAAAATCCCTTCATCATTTAATTAAATAAATATTATTTATTTAATTATTCTTCAAATATCGAGTCTTGAATTAAATGAATTATTTAATTCATTAATTCTATTTTAACACATTCTTCTATATTTTAGATAATTATGTGAGTTATCTAAGTATTCACTTTTACTCGACTCGACATCTAATTTAATCGTTTAGTCAACTATTGATTTAATGTCCGAGTGGCGTCTTCGAGTAATCTCTTCATCAAATCATGCAATCCTCCAGTTCTAACTCATTTGCGTGTACATGCAGATTAATTAAATATTCTTATTTAATTAATTAAATGTTGTGCATGCATTCGAACACTGAGTCGTTATAATCAATCTTCATCTTTGTCATGCAAAATATTTCTAATGTTTTCGAATGCCGAACTGAAGATTAAATTATTTATTTAATCTTTAATTCTATTTCTAATTCGAATCACTCATGTCATCATTGTCAGTTATCAGAATGCATGTCTAATCAGTCAATCTCAACTATCCGTTGATCTTTCAATCTTGGCCTGTCGTTCGAATAATCAATTTTCTATAAATTGATTTGTCATTCTTCATTCCGATCTCTCTCGCGAATTTTATAACTTTTGAGAGCACTTTGTCTTGAATCTTCGATATTTTGCTAATCATTATCTTAGGCTATATTTGCACGAACTTACGAGAAATCTAAGGGCAATTATACTACACAAGCAAAATGGAGAAGGGCAATCAAGATGAATCATGGAAATACGTTTGGAATTGGTGAGATTGTTCTAGTTTTAATTACGTTTTTACTTTCCCGTGTTCTTTGTTGCTTAACAAATGAATTTGCATTTTAGATTTAGTATTGTATGCATTGCATGTTTGCTTCTAACGATCTTCCTTGTTGTCTATTGTGCAAAGTGTTTCATTTTCAGCGTTACATTTTGGTGAACCCGACATGAAGACACCATCTTCGCAGATCCATAGATATTTTTATTTTCATTTTGCAGGTTTTTTGTACGGAACGACGCATGTGAAGTTTTCTGCACCGCAATTGACTTTCTGAACCGCATCTGCCAGAAAAATTACGCAATTGAAGTTTCTGAACCGCAACTGACTTTCTGAGCCGCAACTGAAAAATAAACGACGCATCTGACTGGTAACGAAACGATGCAATTGACTGGTAAAATTTTATTTTCATTTCCCGCAATCTGAAATTTTCATTTGATTTTCGTGTTACTGATATTTTATTTTCAGCATGTGGCCTTTTCGGAGTTAACAAGCTTTTTGCAGGATGATTGACGAAGACAATATTGAAAATTACTAATTAGTTTTTCTGCAGGATGTTTGTCGAAGACCCTAGTTAAATTTAAAACCGATTGTTTGGTAGCATAGAAAATCTTTCATTTGGATTAAAATTAACAAGTGTCTACTGTGTTTGGTGCGAAAGCACAAGTTTGGTCACCCTTACGACTTGGTACACCGAAGTATCCTCTCCCCTTGCGCATCCGTGCGATCCTGGGTGTAAGAGAAATGGTTACCAACTCTAGAACTTGGGCCTATCGTGGGAAAAGTATCACCCTGGGCGACTCGCAGAGTAGCACCCCGAACTCGAGGGACTTCCGGGCAGTAATAAAGGGTTTGAAACCCCAAGAATCATGCAGTGTGGTTCGAATGGATCCGAAAGGGGACTCGTGCCGTATGGATCACACCCCATGAACGGAATGCCCGAATTAAACACCTTTTGTTTTAAAAACCAACCTATTTGTGGCCGTTGCTTGGTATTAGTGCAGGGTACAGTATCATGCCCGAAGATACTCACTACTGATCCCCTTGAGTAGAGATAGCAGTTCTTGGGAGGTCATTGCCCAAAGAATTCGAAATTGGTGTGCTCGAAAGATGTTAATGAGCCGTGGAGGGGAGCCAATGCCACCAAATTCCTAAGCTATCCGCTCTCGAGAAGGAAAGATGTTCATCACCAATCCAGGGTATAATAGGTGGGCTATACCAAGTATACAAACCCTAGGCCTTTGGCCTATTAGGATGTGCTTGTCTATTGTCACTTTAAACATTCTTTGAGTCCAAAATTGAAACTGAAAACACTTTGTCTTACGATTGTCTTTGATTGTCAAAATTTGATCATAGAAAATAGAGTCATTTTAAATTTCATGTCACTGAAATTTCACAAAGAGTCGCAACTGTTCACCAGAAACACGCATCTGATTTTTAGAGTCGCATCTGTTAGGTTTTGAGTCGCATCTGTCAAATTGGCTCGCATCTGCTTTATAAAAACTGCATGTGTTATATTCTGAGTCGCATCTGTCATTTTGGCTCGCATCTGCTTTAGAAAAATCGCATGTGTTATATTCTGAGTCACATCTATCAGTAGGAGTTGCATCTGGTAATTATGAGTCGCATTTGTCATATTAGACCGCAACTGTTAAAATTGAACCGCATCTGTCTGATTACTAGAAAAACCAAAATTCACAGTCACTATCTAGTCATCACGTCTGCACTAGTTTCAGTTGTCTTCACACAAACAGTCTTTGAAACAGAAACCTGAAACGATTTGCTCAATTTTGCATCCTTTAGGTTCATTCGGTCATTACCATAGTTGTCTTCAGTTAAAGTTTAGTTTCATCTTAGGGTACATATCACTTTGCATTAGACTTCTAGAAAGGTCACTTTTACAAACTTTAGGAGTAGTCCACCACCTATACTCTAGAAAAGTCATAGTGTCAACAAAATTTGTCATTGAACCCAGTCCTATCATCTTATACTTTGTCCTACAGAGAGTCTTCCTAGCTCATCAGTCTAGTTAGGAAACTCAACTTGTCTTTGATCCTCGTCCTATATTGGTTCCTTGGCTTAACTAAATTGACACCTTGGTTTGAATTTAGGTAGTTGGTCCCTTCACCTTGGGTTTATTGAACTGATCACTTTAGGGTCTTACTTAGACTTTTGCATTTTTAGAGTCTAGATTAGTGTCATCCTAGGACATCCCTTATTTTGCATAAGAAAATCCCAAAAACATAGACTAGGGTCATACTGTTCATACTTATAGTCTTGCATATCCCGCATATTGAGCTTGTCTTACATGGTTGAAACTAGGTCTAAGAGAAGAGAGAGAGAAAACATGTCAAACCCAAACAAGTTCATCAATCCATTTTCTTCAAGACCTCATAAGACTTTATTAGACAAATTCACCACTAGAAACACTCAAGGACATATTGTAGTAGAGGACATAGAGGCTGCCGCATAAGATCCCGAGTTTGCCTCTTTTGTAGATGAGTACCTAGCAAATGATCGTCAACAGTTTTTAGGAAAATTGCTAGCTGAAGGTGCTACTTTACCCCCAGGGTTTGATATCAACACCTTACAAACTCAACCTACACAAGGGACAAATACTACGACTGCTAGTACTACTATACCTCAAGTTAGCATGACTATGCCATCTAGCACGTCTACACAGAGTACGACAGTCCATACGTCCCCATTTGGTACATCTAGCATGACATCGGGATTTAATTTCACTATAGGGGCTTCATCATCTACTCCCTTTGATCCTCTTGTTGGGAATAAAAGATCTAAAACCTCAACCTCCACACCTTATGTCGGTGCCACAAGTTCACAGTCAACGGCTATACCCAATGCTAGTATCACAAGTACCATATCACAGTCAATTGCCATACCTAGTGCTCAAGTCACTAGTACTATACCGCGTATTACACAAACAGGGGGCATTCCCTCCTTCCAATATGACAATCAAAATCCATTCACACAGTTTTCGAGTTAGAATCTGCTCTCCCAAAATGGTACACAAAATCCACTTACCTCAATTCCGAATCAGAATCCCTTGTCACAGATTGGTAATCATAATCCGTCTATACAGATTCCACGTCAAAACCAATTTACATCGGTTCCGAATCAGAATCCTTTTTTATAGATTGGTAGTCAGAATCCGTCCACACAGATTCCAAGTCAAAACCAATTCACATCGATTCTGAATCAGAACCCCTTTTCACAGAGTGCTGCTCAGAATCCATTTACACAAAACCCAGGTCAATATCAATTTATGCAGATACCAAATCGAAATACATTTACAAACATTCTGAATCCAAATCCACCTCAGATGCCAACGTTTAATCAAAACCCATCACGAGACTTTGGATTTCAGAATACATACATGGATCCGCATAGTCCTCCTAGCACATATTTGACCCAAGTTGACGTCCTACAAACACAAATGCATGCATTACAAACGCAAATGGATAACATGTCAGTGTCAAATAAGAAATAATTTTCACCAAAGGACATATGCCTATTCCCTTTTGATAGATCATTGTACATGACACCTTTCCCTCACGGATATGTCATACCAAATCTTCCTAAGTACAATGGCAAATGCAATCCAGTGGAACATATTAGGGAATTTTCTACCATATGCATAGATGTCGCTTACAACCCCATGTATCTTATGAGGCTATTTCCATGAAGTCTTGTAGGAGTTGCACTAGAATGGTTTTCGGGTCTAGATTCTGGCATTAGATCATGGGGAGAACTAGTCGAGAAATTTGTGGAGCAATTTTCCTTCCACATTGACCATGAGATAAATATAGCAACCTTGTGCCACACAACACAAGACGAAGGTGAAACATTCATTGCTTTCTTCCAGAGATGGCGAACTATTGCTAGTAGGTGTCTTGTCGAGATACCCAAAAAACAAAGGTTACAATGTTTCAAGGAAACCTTCATCCAAAACTCAGGAGTAATTTAAGGGTACATTGTTGCATATTCTTTTCAGAACTAGTGGAAAAAGGGGTGATAATAGAGAAGGATCTCATTGAAAAGGGTGAACTCAAGATGACAACATCCAATCGAAACCCGATTGTACAAAAAACCCCCATGGATAGAAACAGATTTTGGTCTCGCAATAAAAATGTCACAAATGATGGGGTGGTTGATGCTAAAACACTACAAGCAGGACCCCTCCTCACATTACAAGGGCCTCATAACTTTGCTAACATGCTTAATGCTATCAATCAACCTCCCAACGTGGTCCAAAATACTCAACGTCCACAACCAAGGAGATTTCAGAAACGTGAGTTCACTCCCTTAGGGGAACCCATTGAGTCGGTGTTCAAACAATTGTTACAACACAACCTCATACAGCTACAGGAACCAAGACAATACGATCCAGGACAATTTAAACCAGCTTGGTGGGATGACAATGCCTTTTGCGATTATCATAGGACTAAGGGACATAACCTACAAAACTGTCGGCAACTAAAGAATATCATACAAGATCTTGTTGATAAGAGAATTATTGAGGTTAGTGGGCAAAAACAAAAGACATCCAACACTGATCATCAAGTCTTTTCAGACCCACTACATGACTATGGGAAAGGAACTGTCCCCAGTTCGAGTACTAAGACCAATATGTCAGCCAATTATGCGAGTATCAAACATGATTATGATAGTGGAAAAATCATTCATTGCCTTTGCGCCACCGATGAAAACATCAATACCATTACTATTAATGCTAATCCTGAATGTGCGGTCAATACTCATCGTACTAAGTTCGTTATCCAAGGCCCTCCATCGCAGCAAACATCACAACCTTCCAAGTTACAATATAACCTACTTTACCAGTTGGGGAAGACCCCAGCCCAAATTTCAAACTTGGAATTGTTGCGTATTTCACCCAAGCATCGATTTATCCTCGATAAGGCTTTACAAAATACCACGGTCCCTAATGACCTTGATGTCAATCGTTTCCAGGAAATGGTGGGCTACTTGACCAATAATCACCATGCCACATTCTCTGAACAAGACTATGCCACAGAAAAGACGAACCACAATGACCCTTTACATCTAGAAGTCCTTGTTGATGACACCAAAGTTAGACGAGTTTTGGTAGAGGAGGAGCAGGGTTAAATCTATGCACTTTAAAACTAATTAAGGCATTAGGTATTTCAGAAGCATGCGTAGACACCACTAAGAGTATTGTCATTAAGGCTTATGATGATGAAGAAAGAAAATCAAAGGGGGTGGTAACACTTCCTATCAGAATCGGTCTTGCCGTGATGGAGACAAAGTTCCAGGTCTTGGATCTCACCCTCCCTTATAACCTTTTGCTAGGTAGACCATGGATTCATGCCATGAAGGTGGTCCCTTCCACATATCATCAGTGTCTTAAATTCCCTTACAATGGCACCGAAATAACTATAGATGGTGATCCCGATCCTTTTCGGTATTGCACCAATCTAAAGGAGATCCCTCAACGCCAAGTACCAGTCAACCAAGAGGCCTCATCGTCTAATCCATCTTCTTATGTTGACCCGTCCACACTCATTCGAACATCTGTTTCACCCTCACTTCCCACTACTCCTAGGGTTGAGATCCAAGAAAAGGGTTGTGGAGAGTATTACATGAGGACTTCTTATTGTGTTAGCCATTTGGTTCCTCCTAAGTCATATGGTTTGCCTACAACAGGTAGGGGACAATCTATGATCACTATACATGTTCCCCCCACAACAACTTTCACTAAATGGGGTGAATTAAGCAAAGAGGCTGTAGATACATAAGATGTCACTTCCTGGCTGTATAGGGAAGACAATCAAGAACCCCTTTTACTTGCTCATATTCCTACAAGACTATATGGGAAGGGTTTCAAAATCATGCAAAGCAAAAGATATGATGGACAGAGTGGTTTAGGCTTAAACCAAGATGGCATAATTGAACCAATATTTGTTTCTTAGTGGCCAAAAGGAGTAGGGCTAGGGTTTCAACCGATTCAGATTGGTGTTCCTAGTACTCCATTACCCTTACTTGAGGAAGTACGTGCTTCAGACGATATTAAGACATCTCACGAACCAATGGACCAAAATCATTGTAACTCCCCTGACTCTAATGATTATGAGTGGGATTCCTTATCCTCTACTTCTTCCATGGACCTTGACAAGTTATTTGGAGAACTTGACTTGATGTTAAGTTCCTCACCAAACCCCTTAAATTCCTATCCACCAAAGAAAATGACAAAAGAGGAGTGGTTTAAACACTACTATTGGGAATCACTTGATCCTACCTCGTGGCAACCTGAGCCACCTGTTTTCGATAGTCAAACCTTGGCATTAGGCCCACCTATTCATCCACCTAGACCTAAACCTAAGAGCACAAAGGACTTGGTACAAGGCTTTTGTAACCACATGAATAATTCAATCTTTACCTTGACCCCATTAGACTTTGATAACTCCGATGATGACATGCCCTTAGTTTATCCCCAACTCATTGATTGGGATCAACAAGATACACCCGTTTTAGACACGTTTGACAACGACGAAGCAATTGCTGAGTTCCTGGGATTACGAGAAGGCATACCTAATGGAAATCATAAAGCTGGTTTTACCATTGACTTGGACAATAAAGCATATTTTGGGGAATCTGTTCAACCCTCCAGTCACAAAAATGAGAAAAAGAATAAACAAGATAAAAAGGATGAGTCTCTAGGTGAAAACCGAAAGGCACCTCTAGACAAAGAAAAAGTCAAAAGAAAGGATGCATCCGAAGGTGAAAACCTCTCTGAGGCGCCTAAGGATGGAGGTTTGAACATTCTTCTCATTGCACAGGAAAAGTCACCCATGCTCGTTGAAGAATCAGTAGAAGTCAACATAGGCACAAAAGAGAATCCTCGACTAATTTATTTGGTAGCGTCATTGACAACACAAGAGAAATCAGAGTTCCACAACTTCTTTGAACAGAGACAGATAAATTTTGCTTGGTCATATGCTGACATGCCTGGGTTAGATCCTGAACTTGTTCTACATCATTTGCCTTTACAACCAGGTGCCAAACCAGTAAAATAGAAGTTGAGAAAAATGCATCCACAGATTGCTTTATTAGTCAAGGAAGAACTAAAGAAATTGTTAGACGTGGGTTTTATAAGATCAATTGATTATGTCGACTGGATCTCTAATCTTGTACCAGTCACTAAACCAACTAGGGGCATCCGCATTTGCACTGATTTTAGAGATATCAACAAAGCTTGTCCTAAGGATGACTTCCCTTTGCCTAATATAGACATGATAGTTGACATGACAACAGGATATGAGATGTTGTCCCTTATGGATGGATTTTCAGGATATAACCAGATCATAATTGCAAGTGAAGATCAACATAAGACGGCTTTTACTTGTCCTTGGGGAACATATTGCTGGAATGTTATGCCCTTCGAACTCAAGAATGCAGGAGCAACCTATCAACGTGCCATGACTACTATCTTTCATGATCTAGTACACACTTGTATGGAGGATTATGTCGATGACCTTATTGTAAAATCCAAGACAAGGGCAGAACACTTACAGGTTTTAGACAAGATATTTCAGAGGCTGGAAAAGTATAAAGTGAGACTTAATCCAAAGAAATGTGTGTTTGGAGTCAAGTCAGGGAAACTGTTAGGTTATATCATTTCTAGACGAGGCATTGAAGTGGATCCTGCTAAGGTGAAAGCAATCATGGACATGCCACCACCCGCCAATCTCAATCAACTAAGGACATTACAGGGAAGATTACAATCTATTAGAAGGTTTATAGTGCAGCTAGCAGATAAGACACATCCTTTTCAACATCTACTTAAGAAAGGAGTACCCTTTGCATGGACAACTAAGTGTGGAGAAGCTTTTCAACTGATTAAAGAATATTTACTCACACCACCCGTCTTAATGCCACTTGTTGAAGGAAGACCATTGATTCTTTATATTACAGCAACCCATTCATCACTCAGAGCATTGCTTGCACAGAATGATGATGAAGTTCATGAAAGGGAAGTCTATTATATCAGCTGGATGTTAGTTGGTTACGAGCTTAACTATAGTAACATTGAACGTGCCTGTTTTGCAGTAGTATTTGCTACCCAAAAACTAAGGCACTACATGCTAAACCATCAAACAATGTTGATTGCCAAAATAGATCCTCTGAAATATCTTCTCAGTAAGGCAGCATTAACAGGACGACTGGCCAAGTGGGTTATGATACTTAGTGAGTATGATATCCAGTATGTAGAAAGGAAAGCTATTAAAGGATAGGTCATTGCTGATCAGTTAGCTGACGCACCCCTACAGGCAGATCACCCATTAGTTGTAGGCTTTCCTGATGAGTTCATATTCACATTTGACACAAACATAACATGGAAACTATACTTTGATGGCTCCCATACAAATCATGGTCCAGGAGCGAGTATACTATTTATCACACCGCAGGGTGATTCCATCCCTAAGTCATTCAGGATTGCATTTCCATGCACTAACAACATGGTAGAATATGAAGCTTTAGTGACAGGTTTGCGCATGGCAGTCAAGTGGAAAATCAAGAACCTACAGGTATATGGCGATTCTCAACTGGTAATCAGATAGGTAAATGATGAATATGAGACTAAGGATGAGAAGCTTGCTCCGTACAAGCGCATGGCAGATAGCTTTAAAGAGTACTTTGATACAGTTAAGTTTCATCAGATACCTCATGTTTTAAATAAGGCAGCAGATGCTATGGCTACTATTGCATCACTTCTTGACATTCCTAACAACGTGCCTAAGTTTGAGTTCTTGGTCGAACAACTTTTAGTCCCAACCTACGATATCCCAGATTCTGAAATGGTGTGTGACATTGTTGGTCCTGATTCCCCATGGTACAAAGAAATATATGATTACCTTCATGCCGAAGTCATACCCATTGGCCTATCAAATAACCAACGTAGAACATTCCTCCGCAAGTCAGCCAAATATACCATCATCGGAGACACCCTATATCGATGTGCCTTAGACAATACCTTATTGAGATGTCTTGATTCTACTGAAGCACAAACAACCTTGCTTGGGGTGCATGAGGGTATATGTGGTTCCCATTCTAGTGGTCCTACCTTAGCCAAAAAGATTATGAGACTGGGTTATTACTAGCCTACTATGGAAAAAGACTCATATGTCTTTGTAACAAAATGTCGCCAATGCCAAGTTCATGGAGATTTGATACATGCCCCAGCACAGGAGCTCCATCCTATCACGTCACCATGGCCCTTTTCCCAATGGGGACTCGACCTCATAGGTAAGATCCACCCCACATCATCAAATGGACACAAGTTCATTATCACTGCCACTGAGTACTTTACGAAGTGGATTGAAGCTATTCCTATGACATACATTACTGGCACACAAATTTCTAGATTTATCCTGAACTATATCATCTGTCGGTATGGTGTCCCTCAGTCCATAATCACTGATAATGGCCACCCATTTAAGAACCAAGAAGTCCGCCACCTGTGTGATCAATTTCATATCCAACATCACTTCTCCACTCCATACTACCCCCAAGGTAACGGCCAAGCGGAGGCATCTAACAAGACCATCATTCGAATCTCAAGAAGACTGTCAATGATGCTGGTCGTGACTGGCATTTACAGCTTAACCCTGCCTTATGGGCCTATCACACAAGTATCCGTACCCCCACTGGTGCTACCCCATATTCACTTGTCTTTGGTTCTAAAGCCATTCTGCCTATTGAGGTCGAGATTCCCTACCTAAGGGTAACACTGAAAGGCCACATTGACGATGAAGAGTACTGAGTGTCGAAACTCCATGAGTTAGAATTCTTGGACGAGCGTAGACAAAAGGCACTAGACCATCTCCAAGCATATCAGAATCACCTTCGTCGTAGCTATAACAGGAGGGTCTTAAACAAAATTTTTGACATTGGTGACCTGGTTTTAATGGAGAACCCAAAGAATCAAGCAGAAAGAGAAAAACCAGGAAAGTTTGAACCTAACTGGTTGGGACCTTATGTTGTTACAGAAGATTTTGGATCAGGAGCATACCAACTCTCTACTCCTGAAGGTGAACCATTGTCCTCACTAATCAATAGTATGCATCTGAAGAAGTTCTACGCATAGCTTCTGGGAGCCTTTGTCTTATTTAGCAAAAAATACAAAAAAATCAGAAAATCAAAAAAATCGTTATCAAGGTGAAAACCTGGCAAATAGGCATCTTGCTAACAACAAAAAAAAATAGTTAATATGGAAAATAGTAAAGACAAATCATTCGTCCAATGGTAAAAACCACTTCGGTGGCGCTTTGGATAGGTACCATGGTGAAAATCTGGCAAACAGGCGCCATGTGTACTCAACTCTGCTCCTTTGTCTACTATTATTCTAATCTACCTTGTACATAGTTCCTATCATTTTATATAGTCCATGATCCCTGTATATGGTCCATGATCCCTGTACATAGTCCTTATCCCTGTACACACTGACTATCCCTGTACATATCCCTTGTCTTTTGTGTCCATTGCTTGTATATATCATCCCTAATAAGTGGTAGTCTTTCCCATAACCTGGAACGATTGACATCAAGCGAAATTTCATATCCCCCATCTTACCCTTTTCATAATCAATTGGTCTTATACTCGACTGGGGGCAAACACTTGACATGCGTCATATTGGTTCTTACATTGGTTGTGTTGAAGACGTAAAACCATGGAAAATCCACGAACATCGCAAAATGACCTGAGAAAACACAAAAACATTAGAAAACTTCAAAAAGACAAAAAAAAAAAAACATTTCGAAAATCCAAAAATAGAGTCATAGTCGGTCGCACTAGGTCAATCCATTAGGGTTTTTCACATTCACTTTCACACACATCTTCTATTTGTAGTCGGTCTTGTCGGTCGCAGTCAAGTTGAACTACGAGGTCTCTGCGTGTACAACATAGGCAAGGCCATCAATTGATGAGCCCCCGAGGCTGCACTAGGTCAGTCCATTAGGGTTCATCACATTCACTTTCACACACATCTTCTATTTGTAATCGGTCTTGTCGGTCGCAGTCAAGTCGAACTACGAGGTCTCTGCATGTACAACGTAGGCAAGGCCATCAATTGATGAGCCCCCGAGGCTACACTAGGTTAGTCCATTAGGGTTCACCACTTTCACTTTCACACACATGTCTACTATTTGTAGTTAGTCTTGTTGGTCGCAGTCAAGTCGAACTACGAGGTCTCTGCGTGTACAACATAGGCAAGGCCATCAATTGATGAGCCCCCGAGGCCGCACTAGGTCAGTCCTTTAGGGTTTGTCGTCACACATGACTATTTGTCCATGCATTGTCTCAAGTCATGCATCAATCTGGTGAACAAGTCAGCAATGTCTCTAAGTCAAATAAAACAACTTGCCAAACAAAACAATTCAAACAAATCAACCAAAAGTCTGCTCCAGGATGTGTCCTTCTTGGAAACAGACATTATCAAAACAATCAACCTTAGTCTTATTCAGGATGAGTCCTTCCTGCATAATTGACAAGGTCAAACAATCAAACGTAGCCTTACACAGGTTACCACATCAACGACATCTGACTCAACATCTTATATGATATATGTCTTTCTGAAACTAGGCTTTGTCATGCCTTATATAGATAGTCATAACATCGAAACCAGATTCACAGTCTTATCCGGTATGTGTATCTCCTGAAACCAGGCTCTATCAATCAATCCTTTTATCAATTTAAACAAATCAAACAAACAAGTCATGTTTTGGCAAACATTTCACTGGCTTATTGACTTTATGGCTTATTTATCTTATCATTTCTCTTGAATTGATGACTGGGATTCATGTTACTAGCTTTCTCAAGGATGTCCCATGAAGGATTTAGAGAAGCAACGATGTATAAGAATTCTATTTTCTTTGACTGCCGTCTGTCGACTGTCTTTTTAAATTTGATTTTGAGTCATGTTACTAGTTTTATCAAGGATGTCCCATGAAGGATTTAGAGGAGTGATGACGTCTCATGACCCATCTTTTTCTTTTGTTTGCTGTCTATGGTTTGTCCTAACAAAAAGACTGGGGCAACTTGTGTCCTTAGTATAAGTTGGTGACAATCCTTTTCTGCAACTGTTTGTTATCAGCAAGTGGATGACCTTGCACACCTTGATCTATGTCATATCACGTTGTTTTTCTCCATTTGTATTAGTCCCGCCCAATGATGATAAAGTGCAATACCTCTTGTGATAAAGCAAAATATCGAAGATTCCTAATACTAACATTTATCTTCCATCTTTTCATTTTTTGTCAATCTTTCTTTCCTCACCAACAGTTCTTCTTTCTTGCATTATGACGGAGTCCTACGACACAAAACGGTATACATCATCCTGCATCAACATACATGTTAGAAACATACATACATATAGGCATATTTCCCATTTAGATCATCATGGCATAATAGACAATAATCATCATTTAACAGTGCATATCATAAGCATTTCTATAAATACATGCATCACATTACATTTGTATAGCATCACATGTCGTCTGCATCATACATATAACATCACATTGCATCTCATAATCATATAGAATCATACAGTACATACAATCATCCATCACATAAGCATATCATATAAACATCACATGTATAAATAAAGACTGCATAATCAATAAATAGACAATGCATATCATAAGAATCGCCGCCAAAATCATATATATATATATCACTCAAAAATGTGTCACAACACAATGTCATAATGTATCACAAGTACATGGAAGCCCGCAGGCTATAAGATCAAAATACAATGAATCTCAAACAGTATCTCTATCCTAAGCTACCACTGCCATCATGCTGGGAGTGTGTGGGAGACTGATGCTGGGAACCTGCTGATCTCTGAGCTATGGGAGGTCTGTCATAGGGCCCTGCTCTATGTGGCTGATCCACCCCCTCTGTGCTAATTGTCCGCATGTGGGTCCTGGTTTGAGACCTGCTACTATGTGCTGCTGAAAAACTGGGAGCCTATCTCTCTAGGGGAACCTCTGCCTCATATAAATCTTGGTAATACCTCTCCCTCTCTCCAGCTCTGACCAACTCTCTGGCAAACGCTGCTGATGGTCCTGTGCATAGTGACCTGAGCTCTGTGAACCTCTGCTTAGTCTCCTGTCGTTGGGCTATGGCCTGATCCCTGTCCATCAAGGCTCTATCTCTCTCTACCTGATAAGCATCCCTCTCTACCATCAATACTCTCATCTGCTCCTCCAAGGAGGTAACCTGGGCTCATAACATATCTATGTCAGGCACCTCTGCCTCTGTCTCATCCTGACGGACCCTGTCTCTCCCATCCTCCTCCTCGTCTAGCTCCTCAAGGATCTGATCTCAGATCTCCTGCTCCTGATCATCCTCCTCCTCATCATCCTCCTGGTAGGCACCTAGCAACCCAAGAGCGTCAAGCTCTGCCTCCTCTCCACCTGCCTCCTCAACACCTCCCTCCTCTCTACTTGCCTCCTCGGCACCTACATCTGCCTCTGCTGGGATATCAGGGATGTCTGGGATCACTGCCTCTGTCGGTTGCTCCTCCTCACCACCTCTGGCCACATCTAATATGGCCACATCCTCCTCTCCTCCTCTCTCCTCCCGAATCAGTGACAAGGCTGGTCCTCGTCCCCGTTGACCACGTCTCCCTCTCCTGCCTCCACGGTGACCACCTCTACCATGATCCCCTCCATCACCATGGCCTCCTCTGCCTCCTGTCCCTCTACCTTTCCTACCTCTAGGACCTCTCCCACGTCACTCTACCGGTGCTGGCTGCCCTGGATCTGTCAAGGGAATCAACCTGTGTACTACCCACCACTGATCATAAGCTGGTGTGGTTCCTGGATCTGCTGGTCCACCCTTCCATCCCCATGGCTGTGCCTATAGCGCATAAATATCTGCCTCCGTAGTGGCGACGGGAATCTATGGTCCCCATAGCAATACCTCTCGTGACGACCTGGAAAACTCTGCTCTCCCTTGAGGTACATCCTATACCTCTCCATACTGTCTCAGGACCCGGTCCGGCAACTGCCGCTCTATAATGTGCATATGGGACACCGTCTGTCCCACCAGATACTGTGTCTGTCTACAAAAGGGCAAGTGCTCATCCTCATCTGACCACACCTCACAGCCTAGGTACGGTCTCCATGTGAACTCCTGCATCAAGTCTATAGTGTGTCTAAAATAACCTGTGTCCCCAATATGGTGCTGTGTGGTTTCCCTCGCATAACGGAAGGTGTATGGAGCTCCATGAGGAACATCTACTATAACAGGTGGTCTGAAAATGGCAATATGCTCCCACGCTCATACCATCAGAAGCGTGGTACCGTAGCTCATCGACTGTGCCTCTTTATAGGCAATGTCATGCAAGTGGAAGTACAACATCCCAAGCACACACGAACCCCAGGCATATACGACTCGGTGCTCAAGCATGCCCACTAACATCTCCCCCCATCCTACAGGGAATCCATGTCCTCGGCGGTCAGGCAGTACTATACTGCCTATCAAGGTCGCTATTAGATAGTCTAACTGTCTATACCTCTGAGCCAATATCTGCCATCTAATCTCATAGTCGTCCACCCTAGCTGTCTAACGTCAGCATGGGGGTAATATCTACACATCTCCGCTATACCCCTCTGGGTATCATAGACCACCCATGTCCCTCTAATCGGCAGTATCAATATCCTATATACATCCTCCAAGGTCATCGTGGCCTCTCCGGTCGGAAGGTGGAACGATGATGTCTCCGAGTGCCACCGCTCACATAGTGCTGTCAACAATCCCTGATTTGCCCTAATCTGGGGCATATCAATCATGTGCAACAAACCCAAATGCCATAGAGTCTGTCGCTCGGCCGGCCGCAAACTGTCTCTGAATCGAAACGTTGTGGGTCTTGACTCCCGTGTATAGATAGGGTCTAATACAACCTGCAACAACATTATACATGTCTCATGTCAGCCGGAATCATCTATCCTAGTAAAAAAATGATTGTTTTAACCTCAAATGCAAATGTGTCGTTACTTTACACATGCGTCATTATTTTACAAATGCGTCACTTTTTCACAAATGCGGTTCACAAATTCTATATGCGTCATTATTAATCAAATGCAGTTAATAATAATCAAATGCGTCATGAAAATAACATTTGCGTTTCAAAATGACAAATGCGTGTCTAAATATGCAAATGCGTCGCTAAATATGCAAATGCGTCTCAAAACAACAAATGCGTTTCTAAATATACATTTGCATATCAAAATAAACATATGCATTGCAAAATATCAAATGCGTAACAAAATTAAACAGATGCGGTTATTCGCTAAAATCTAATCTAACCGACCGGCGTTAAAATTCAAATGCGGCTTTTCGAGGTCAAATGCGTCGTTCGCGCATACACATGCAGTGTAAAATTAAAAGTGACGTAGAACTAAAAAATGAATTAAATGCATTAAACAACGCACAAATCAAAAATTTTCAAAAGGTAAGTTTTAGGTCCATACCGGGGGGTCTGCACCGGCTGGTCTCTGGTATGTCCGGATCCTGTATGCACTATGATGGGTGGTTGGAACTGGAGACATCCTCGCTGAAAATCCAGAGCAACTTTTCAAATCTCTAAGCTAGGTGGGTGCAAATGAATAGTTTTTCACCCCAATTCCAATATATACCTAGGGCTTAGGTGGCATTTCCTACCTTCTGGCCATGTAAACTTCCATTTTCTATCATCCCGTACCCGTCCCTTCCGTTTCCGAACCCAATTCCGTCAACTGCATTGCATTTTTGCCTATTTACTGGACTAATCGGGCGCATTTCCAAATTTTTCCGACCCTTTCGGAAATTTGTCAATTTTCCCGAGGGGGCATACCTTCACCTGTTTTAATCTGGAGCATGACTGGGGCATATTTTTATCAACTTTCTTTGACACAACGCCTAAATGACATTGAATCAAAGAGGGGCAAATGTAGACACCAAAATCTGGTTTAGGCCTGCGACTTCCACATTCATCATAATTCGTATTCTTCATGGTCATTAATTAAATAATGTCAATTATTTAATTATTCATCTTAACGTTAATTCTTCTATTAATTAAATAATCTTAATTATTTAATTAGTTCATTTTCTTTTATTTCTTCTATCAATTAAATAATCTTAATTATTTAATTAATTCACTTTTCTTTATTCTACTTGATTAATTAAATAAACGCTTTTTATTTAATTATATTGCTAATTAACCTTATTCTGCTGGTCAAATTAAATAAATTCTTATTTAATTTATTCTTTATCATATTTCAACTATAATTAAATAAATTCATGATTTATTTAATTATTCATTTAAAATCCCTTCATCATTTAATTAAATAAATATTATTTATTTAATTATTCTTCAAATATCGAGTCTTGAATTAAATGAATTATTTAATTCATTAATTCTATTTTAACACATTCTTCTATATTTTAGATAATTATGTGAGTTATCTAAGTATTCACTTTTACTCGACTCGACATCTAATTTAGTTGTTCAGTCAACTATTGATTTAATGTTTGAGTGGCGTCTTCGAGTAATCTCTTCGTCAAATCATGCAATCCTCCAGTTCTAACTCATTTGCGTGTACATGCAGATTAATTAAATATTCTTATTTAATTAATTAAATGTTGTGCATGCATTCGAACACTGAGTCGTTATAATCAATCTTCATCTTTGTCATGCAAAGATATTTCTAATGTTTTCAAATGCCGAACTGAAGATTAAATTATTTATTTAATCTTTAATTCTATTTCTAATTCGAATCACTCATGTCATCACTGTCAGTTATCAGAATGCATGTCTAATCAGTCAATCTCAACCATCCGTTGATCTTTCAATCTTGGCCTGTCGTTCGAATAATCAATTTTCTATAAATTGATTTGTCATTCTGATCTCTCTCGCGAATTTTATAACTTTTGAGAGCACTTTGTCTTGAATCTTCTATATTTTGCTAATCATTATCTTAGGCTATATTTGCATGAACTTACGAGAAATATGAGGGCAATTATACTACACAAGCAAAATGGAGAAGGGCAATCGAGATGAATCATGGAAATATGTTTGGAATTGGTGAGATTGTTCTAGTTTTAATTACGTTTTTACTTTCCCATGTTCTTTGTTGCTTAACGAATGAATTTGCATTTTAGATTTAGTATTGTATGCATTGCATGTTTGCTTCTAACGATCTTCCTTGTTGTCTATTGTGCAAAGCGTTTCATTTTCAGCGTTACAGAACCTTCACATCATCATTTTATTTTGGGCCTAAAATTGAACAAGGCAACTTCATTTTCAATTGGTGCTTAAAATGAACTCATCACTACTTTGAAGGGTTACAATTTACAACTATTTGCTATGTTTTGTAGTTTTCAACGTTGTTAGTGGATGCGTATGCAATTCTCTTGCGCCATTTGGCGATCTTGAGAAACAAAAACATTCCTTAACACTTTGCAAAATCACCTACATCTTTCAATTTGGATTAAAACTGAACCCCCTTGTGAGTGTGGGAAAAATGCATAGCATGTGTTTTCTCTTTGTTCATGCAAGCAAAGATGATCAAACTATGGATCTACTTCCTTGCTATTGTTTATCTTTAGAGGGCCTTCCTTGGTGGAAAAAATTACTCACCCCAAGGGAACAACCCAAGCGGTAATGGGCTAAAACAAATCTCTTTCGAGTCGCTATATAAAAATGTGTTTGTGATGAAAATCATAAACAACAGGTGTAGATGTGTCATGCTGACAAGTGCCACCCTTAGTATTTGTGTGATACGTTAAAATGTCTTCTTAGGAAGAGACTGGGAGGCCTCTTGATTCTCCATAATCTTGAGCTAATCTTTCCGCGTGTATGGCTACCTTGAACGAAAGCCCTTATTAAAATCCTTTGTTTAGAAAGCCAAAATCCTAAAATATTTTTTGGTGCAAGAACGGTCGTTCTGAACCCACATTTGTACTATTCAATTGTAGAAACATAAAAAATCCTTTCGATCTCCAGATTTTAAGGATTTTGAGATTTGGTGGCCCTAAGAAGTGTGTATCGTGGAGGGGAGCCAGTGTCACCAAATCTCTAATTGTTTGCATTGTTTAGTGTTTGGAGAAATCCAAGTGGGGATTCAACAAATATGGACATTTCTATCCTAGGATTGTAATGATTGTGAGTTAGTTTAACACTTTGCTTGGTTTCAAAATGATACAAAAACAAACATTCACTATCATCCTCAAAATTTCTAACACTTTGGCTCAAATATGGACTTCTTGATTTAGCCTTGATATTATTGCCTGTCGTAAGGATTTATCCTTAGCAATTTCTAAATATCTTGACATTAATCTCAAACCCATATTTACCAAAGATAACATAGGCAATTATGGCTTTAATCTCATAATTTTCACAAAATGGACATTATGAAAGTTATGATGTTTTTGACATAAACATATAGTTTGGAAACATAATCAAGATAAGTGTTTGTAAAATCAATTCACTTAAGCAATATAAATTGAAAAATAAACCCCACATGACTATTTGGAGATCGATCGCTCCCATTGAACAACTTGATCTTCCAGGTGCTATAATTCAGCCAAACTTTGAACTCATTAATGGAGAACAAACCGATCTCATTAGCAGTTTGAGGAGCTTCACTTTTGAAACAAATACACAGTTGAGAAATGCAACAACCATTTTAGAGGAAGAAGAGGAACAAGTTGATATTGAGGCTGGAAGGTCCACATTACCACCTCCTACGTGGCAATAAATATCTTTCTTTCTTCCATAAACTTGAACTATTTGTAAATGATCTCACGCAAAATCAAGATCCCTAAGGTAAGGTCTACAGGTTATCATTTTAGACTTAGGCATCTCACTCCAAAAGCTCTCAAGAAACACCTTTTAGCACTTCACAGAAATAGAGACAAGTTGGTAGCAAAATTTTAAAGACATGCTTCAAGGTATAGTCTAGAATTATATGCATTCTTTTGGAGTCAAAATCCTAATCCTTTTTTCATGATAATCCATTGCACAATCAAAATCCATAGGGGAAGATCTCCATCCCATCATTGCAAATGTAGATATCGTAGTGCACAATTTAGTAGGAAGTGGGCTTCAATACTTTATCGCAATCGCTATCTTTTGTTGAGAAACTTTTATGCTCAAGCTAGGAGAATCCAAATAGGTCTTGTTATGCCTTGCATAACCACCCCATTTTATTCTGGAACAAAATAGGTTCCCCTTCTCTTTTGATTTCTTTTCCTTTGTTATTTTCTTTTCCTATTCTTCTATTTCTCCGTGTTTTATCATTTGTGCTGTTTGATCTAATTTTGGTTTTTCCTCAGTTGGAATTTGGGTTTTCTCCTGAGTTCAGGAATTTCCACCCCATCCGGATTTTCCTAGATCTCGCTCGAACTTCGGTTGAGTGTTGTTGTTTGAGGGTTTTTGGTCTTCGCGGAAATCCGCGTGGACCAGATTTTCATAGATTTATTTCTCCCCCGGATTTTCCCGAAATCCGTTGTTCCTTGTTTGTTCCGGGTTTGCTGGAATGTCTTCTCCTTTGCGAAAATCTGTCCTACATGGATTTCTCCAAAATCTGGTAGAATGTGAAGAAGTATGGAGTAGTAAGGCTAGTTAATAAATGATGATGCATTTTGTGAATAATTGATGCTATTTTGAGATCTCACATGTTGTTCCTTGATTGATAATGATCGAATTAAGTTTCTAATGGGTGTTTTCATGTTTATTCCATTGGAATATGCCTGACTCAGAATTCTCTGAAATTCCTCCCTGGCTTGGATTCCGCGGGTCGACCTAAAACACGAATTGCTTCTATGATCATTTTGTTTGAATATTTAACACCTTACTAACATAGGATTCATTTCAATGACGATTTTGATTAATTAACTTCTGTCTGTATGATCTTTACTTTGGTTTTCTTTGTTAAATGCAGGATTAAATCACACACATGATGATATTTTCCAAGGGAGATCAGTTGGAATGCATTACTCAGTCCAGTTGGTCACAATTCTCCTCTAAGAAGAAAGTCGGCAAGACCTTGTAGATGTCTTGCTAACCAATATGTGTTTGTGTTTCCTATCGAAAAGACCCCAGAGATGTCACAACGATCAAGATTTACATGCAGTTGCCTATCGACAGCACTTCAACCATCATCTTGGCGACTAAGCAGTTCCCATCGGTGAGAGAAACCATCATCAGAATGTGGTCTCGGTGAAGGCTCCATGTCTCACCAACTAGTAACACTGGGCTAACACTTCAGTGGGGGTTGTTCTCTTTGGCATGTGGTTTCGCCAAATGCCTGCAGTCTTGCCGATCATCGAGGAGGGTTTGTCTTCGGGGAGAGTGGTTCACCTTCGGTATGAAGTCTAGCCGACATGCCGGAGTCTTGGTGACACAAAGGAGATATTGCCATAGGTCTTGCCGAAGGGTGAGTCTTCGATATGACATGATGGGCTTGATATAAGGTCTCCCCGAAGTGGGATTGTCTCACCGACATGAAATAAAGGTATTGACTGAAGGGGATTTCATCGCCATAAGGTCTTGGTGAAGGAAGGAGGTCAAGCCGATAAGATGTCCCTTCGGGGAGAGGAAAGGTATACGCCAAGAGGTCTGGCCGACATTCAGGAGTCTCGCCGATAACAAGGAGGGGCTCAGTAAGAGAAGAGAAATTTGGGGTAATGTCTCCCTGAAGCATTATAGTCTCACCGACATCCGAGATGAGCTCGCCTGAGGAATATGGCATTGTTGTGACTCTTGCCGAAAAGGTACGATCTCGGGGAGAAAATGAAAGGGTTGTCGTAATGTCTCCCCAACCATGCGAAGTCCCACCAAAAGGAAAAGGAGCTCGAGGAGAAACAAGAGGAAATCGGGGAGACTTCAAAAGAATGAGGTGTTTTCGCCACGACTTCCTGCTGACCCAGCAGGCTCTTGCTGAAAGAAAGATCAGCTCAAGAGGATCTCATCGAGAGGTATTGCCTTTGGCAAAGCATTTCACCGACACGAAAGAGTCTCAGCGACAAGGAGGAAGCTTGGCGAGAGTGAAAGAAATCAGCGAAAGGTCCTTCCGATACAAAAGAAGTCTCGGAAACATGCAAGGGAGTCGCCATAAGTCTTGCCGACAAAGGTTCCCCAAGGGTCTTCGGGGAAGATTTAGACTCTCGCCAAGAAGTCTCAGCGACTATGAAGGTCACATCAAAGCAAGAGGATCTCAAGCTCAGAGGATAAGGAGGATGTCGGGGAGACTCCAAAATAAAACAAAAGCTTCGCCATGTGGTCTCAACGAAAGGATGCGATCTTGCTGATAGGTTTTGCTAGCTCGATATGACTTCTATAGCTTGCCGAAATGTCTTGCCAACTGCCATATGCTATGCCGATAATTGTTAAGATGAAGTCGCATCAGGGAGACACAAATGGTGTCTCACCGATATGCGATGTTGATTGGACCACTTTTGACCGCCTGAAAAGCTTGCGTGGTGTATGCCTGACCAACCAGAAGGAGCCAAAAGAGTGACTCATCGGTCCCTTTCATCGATTGACTACCCCTATGATGAAGAACAATAGAATGCAAATCAGATGGACTCTTTCTGAGATCCAAAGGCAATGGATCGACAGGAAGGCCCGATGGCGTTTCCAGGAGAATGGTCAAACATAAAGAGAAGTCCAAAAGAGAAGGAGGCCGAAGGAAAGAAGTTGTGACTCATAGGGACAACTATAATGACCACTGGAAAGGAGGTAGATCAATATTAATGGAGATATTCTGAGCATTCAAGGTGACCCCAATAGAGTTCAAAGATGGACATGGAGATAGGTGAGTTAATGTTGCAGTAGCAAAAGATCTACAAATATTTCCCAAAAATCTTTCATCAGCATGGACAACAGGGCTTCACATTAAATGCAACATTGACTCTCTTCAGAAAGATCTAAAGAACCGACTCTCTTGGAAGAAGATATTTTGTAAGCCCTAATACAGGGGGACAACACATTCTTTGGGATGCATTCTGTATATAAGGCATTCTTTCCTTTTTGTAAAGGTTAGAACCAATGTAGAACATCTAGATTATAGTTAAGAACTTTTAGAGCTTCTACAGTTAGAACTTGGAATAGAGGGGATAGAAGCTGAGCCCGATTCTTTGTAATAGGAGCTTCTTTTGTCTTCCTGAGTAGGAGTTAGATTTTGAATAGACTAATGTATCTTTCAATTTTCTTAGTGTAAATGGAAACAATTTGAAATCATATATTTTCTATACACTGGTGATTGTACCAGCTTTGTAATTGTTGTTTATCTGTTTTATGACAGTAGAAGCAACCAGATTAAAATCTACTTCATGTTGCGTTCCAAAATGGTGTTTGTCTTGAATTAATCATCTGATTTGAGAAGCTTTCAAGGGAAAAGTTTAGTTTTATGTTTTACTTGAATGGTAATTTGCAATATGTTATTGAAATCAGCATTGTGAATGAATGGAACTGTGTGTTAGTCACAAGTTTATTTTGTTCTGCAGTTTTAGTTAGGAATTCCTTGGAAGGTGACAAGTCTGGTTAATTTGGATGAAGTATCATTTTTTTCTGTTCCAAAGCCCTGATCCATATTTTTTAGTTTATTTAAAACCCTAGATAGAGTAGGTTTGAATTTATGTTTAACTCAAAACAATCCAAAAGCTCAACACCAGTAGGCCCCTTGAACATTACTGTTACATTGACCACTGAGGGACATCAACATAGTTGAGAACCAACTACATAGACCTTGGGAGCTAAGATATCCATGTGATCATCTTTCTCTCTCAGGAGAAACAAAGTAGCAATATTCTATTTGCATGTTGCTATGCCATTTGGGATGTCAATAGGTCTAAACATCCCCATTCATCCTCTCATCTAAATCAACATTGGTTCTTTAGGATTTGAACATTTTATAGGTCTAGCATCATTCTCACTACCTTGGTCTTGTCAAAACAAAGGTTCACTTCAAATTCAACATTGGGTCGAACCTCTCACTCACCCCTTCATCAAATTTCATCCTTCACTTCACCAAAATTTGCAAAATTTTGAGTACACCAACACTTTGTGACTTAAACATCAATCAAACCAACTACTAAATTAGCTACTTTGTATGTGAAATGTATCCTTTTCCATGCATTTAGCTAAGTTAGTTATCATTTTTTAACTAGCTCATCTTGAAGGTCACAAGTCTACCGTAAAGATTTCTAAGTTCATTAGCATCCTTTATCCTAACATCAAAGCATCAAACTCAAGACAAAAGTGTTGTCCCAAAACATTTGAAAAGATCACTTTTCACATCATCCACTTTTTCATCCCCCATTATCATCATTGCTCCAGAAAGACTTAGAGCATCCCTTCTACCTAGATTTGAGTCAACTAGAGAGTTCAAACATTACAAATCTCAACACACCTCTCCCATCGTTGACCCATAATCTATGGTTACAACAAGATCATAATAGAAGAGAATCATGGAGAAAACCAAAGTCTCATCTATCAATAGTGATCCAAATCCTCAAGAATTTGATCTGAGAAGTCATGTTACCCTATTGCAACAACCCTCATCTCCATCAGGACCATATGAGATAAAAGACATCACAAACAACCCATTTGGACTTACTAGAGAAGAAATCATGGAACATCAAGCCTTAGAAAATGTGGCTCCAATTTCCCCATATTTTGTTGCACAATCATTGAAACGAGGCTTGACTTCATCTATGATTCAACCAACTCCATCCCTTGTGCGAAGTCAACCCTTAACATCTAGTCTTGCAACTAGGCTAGGAACCAACCTTGGTCTCACTTCATGTCTAGGAACAAATGCAACTTTGGGTATTCACAAAATGACCATTCCATTAAACACCAACCTTTTCTAAAACACAAGTTGGATACCAACCTTTGGAAAACCACTTACATTCCATGACACCACAACAATATCCATCTTTTGAGCATAACCATCTTCGTCCATCATCATAAATACCCCAAGTATGCCTAATGGTATGCAAGGTAATGTGAACCAAGTACCTCAAATAGGAAAACAAGGGAAAGTTAACACTCTCACGCCAAGTCAACCCTTGAAAAGTGGTTCTAACAACCCCATTGACACATCAAAACAAGTGATTACCCAAGCCACTCAAGTCAATCCACCATCCAAATCAAACCCATCTATCATCGATCCAAATCAAAACAACACCTTGGTTACAAATCCAATCAACCAAGGTAATACCTTGATCACACCTCAAATAAAAGGGAACCCCCTACATATTGGTCAAGTGAACCCTTTGAATCAACTACAAGGTTTGAATGTGCCATTACCATCACAATATCCAATGGCATCATCATCTTTCCTCATAGTCCCTCTCACCATGCAAAATCAAAAGGGACCTCAAACTTACATTCCTCCATCTTAATCCACCTTCTTGCAATGAATGTTGAACCAAGAAAACCCTCAAACCCTCATCAACAATCTGCAACCCACGCAAAACATAAACACCCAAATCCCATCGCAGATGTCTCAACAATCAATCGATCCCACATTGCAAGCACATGCCTTGGCCTTATAGCAAGCACAACAGGCTTACCAACAAGTTGTCCAACAACAAAAACAACAAATAGCCTTAGTAGCACAACAATAGAAAGCAGCCTTAGCAATGCAACAACAACAAGGTCATCAAGCATCCCTAACAACACACCAACAACAGGCTTATCAGCAAGCCATCTAATAGTAGCAACAACATCAAGCGGCCTTAGCAACACAACAACAAGAAGTCCAACAAGCCGCCTTAGCCGCACAACAACAAGCTCAACAACAACAAACCCAACAACAAGCATTCCTTGCTCAACAATATGACCAACAACAACAAGAAGGTTCCTACTATAACCCTCAACAAAACATCGTCAATAGAAATGTGCAAGGAACATATACATCAACACCTCAATCACCTTCGTAGAATCTCACACCACCATACACCCCATACAACACTTTATCATATTAGAATCCTGCATACAACCCATATGTCATCCCAACATATGTTCTTCCACCAAACTTCCAAGATGATCTAGCATCACAACTTAAGGCGTTGTCACAAGAAATGCAAAATTTTCAGATGGGCAAGACAAAGAAGCCTCATACACAAAATCTATGTCCATATCTATTTGATCAAAATATCGCAATGGTACTATTCCCTCCCGACTTTGAAATCCCAAAATTTGAAAATACAAAGGGAGAGGAAGTCCTATGGACCATATCAAAGAGTTTAATGTCATGTGTATGGAGGTCGCCTATAATGAGTCCTATTTGATGCACCTTTTCCCGCGAAGTTTAATAGGTCCTGCCATGGATTGGTTTTCTCAATTGCCCCCTGGTATCAAAACTTTCCAAGAAATTGTTGACAAATTCATAGATCACTTCTCCTTCAATCTTGACATGGATATAAGTCTAGAAGAACTGTACACTCTTAGACAAAACAAGGGAGAATCTTTTGCCAATTTCTAGCAATGGTGGAGACAAAGAGCTAGTAAAAGCAAGTGGCCACTTCCCGACAAACAACAAGTGGGCATTATCATAGAAAATATAGATCCAGATCTATCATTCCACTTGAAAATTCAATGCATCACATCTTATGACGAGCTCGTCACTAGAGCCCTTAACATTGAGAGAGCCCTAATCTCACAGGGAAACACACAAGTATAAAGACAACCGCCCATCCACTAGTTTTAATGACAAGCCCCACTATTGGGCCAAGAACAAGAATGTTACTAGTGATGGTGTTGTTGATGCAAATGTGGTCTTAACTACTAGATAAGAAAACACCCAAACCATGAATACACAACAACCATACACATCACTACCAAACAATCAAACAATCAATGTTGTAAACACTCAACGTGGACAATAGAGAACAAACAATGCTCTGAAGCGACAATTCACTCCCTTAGGGGAACCTATGGAAGACGTGTTGAAGAAGTTAATATAGTCTAACCTTATCACACTCCCAGATTTCTCAAACTATAAAAAGCCACAAATCAAACCTTGTAGCTATAGAGAAGATCACTTTTGTGAATTTCACCGGTACAAAGGTCATAGCACACAAAATTGTTCTAGGATCAAACATATAATAGAGGATCTTATTGAACAAAGAGACATTGAGGTGGATCAAAAATCTAGGAATGAAAATATAAAAATTTACATGAAACCTAAGCCTGATCATGGAAAAACAAAAGATTTGACAAAGGCATCAACTTCAAACAATACCCAGGATACCACGTTGGGACATATTTACGTTGTTTATGAGGAATCGGATATGTATCAAGATAGTATTTTAAAACAAAGTCCAAAACCATCAACAGTGTTTAGCACTATTTTATATCGTAATGACATCAAGTGGATATCATATTGTGATCTCTCCCACATATGACTCAATGATAGGGAATGTTGAAGAAGTTATAAATGAGCCAAAATATCCCTTATTGCACCCATACCCACAAAATGTTGCGAAGAGTCTTTTATCGCTGATATATCATCCACCCAAGGATCAAGTCAAGAGGAGGTTCTTGAGGGCAACGAAAGTTATTCCAAATCAAGTCAAGATCAAGAACCCCTATCCCTAGAGTTTCACAAAGAAATAAGGGACATATTGCAAACCATTTTAAACTCCAAAGATGGCCTCAATATCACTCTTGAGATGTTTCTTTCTAATGAGCATATAGACGTTCTTCATCCAATACAAGAGTCTCCCACTCTTGATATTCCTACACAAGAGCAAGCAACAATCAAAATTATTGATTCTTAAGTGATTGTGCATCATCGACATATTTTGAATCAACACCAACATCTTTTGAAGCAATATCAATAGATAATGATGTCATGGAATCAGAGAAAATAGTTCATGAGTAAGCAACAATCAAAATTATTGATTCTTACAGTGATTGTGCAACATCGAGATCTTTTGAATCAACACCAACATATTTTGAGTCAACATCCTCATCTTTTGAAGCAATATCAATAGAGAAAGATGTCATAGAACCAGAGCAAATAGTTCATATTCCTGAACAACAGGAACCCATAGCAATATCATGTGTTCATGACAAGTCATATTAAGTGGCTATGGATCAAAGGATACATTATCAGGGAAAAGGATTAGGTATTGATAATACCTTCACAACATCAGGGGAAATATTGTCTATAACAAACATCAAGATATGGGGCACGAAGAATCCTTATGATGGAAATTTTGTCAATGCTACAAATAGCCGTATCATGAGTTGGAATTCACCAATCATCTCATACACAAATTGGGACCAACATAAAAAGAAGAATTCCTATCAAAGCAAGGTGAAGATCATCAAAGAAAATGAAGCAGTAAAGCAAATACAAATAGATACCAAAGAAAAATAAAAAAAATCATCCCTCCAAAACTCCATTAGTCAAAGAAACTATGGGGAAAAATAAAAAAGGGAAATATATCCATCAAAAGAGTCCTCAAATACAAAAGCAAGCTTCTCAAGCAAGGAACAAAGTATATCTAGTAGTTGGTCCTAATTCCATGAAAACCTCCATCCCCATCCATCATCCCTCATCTTCCCAAGTTTGGAGAGTCAAAGGTTCCAAACCATCAACCAATCCATCTCATATTCCTTCATACATGTCACCATACACTCCATTCACAATATCCAATTCTTGCATTGACCATGTGTTGGCAACTACCCTTCATCATAAGGATTCTGAAGGAACTCTATCACGATGTGTGCACATAGACAAGGTTAATTCTAGTACAAACAAGGCAGATCAGAGTTCTTCAAGGTTGCATTCAAGTGCTCGTATCTTAGCAAAGCAACTTATTCATGTAGGATATCATTGGCATGTTATGACAATGACCTCTACATTAGTACCGAAGCTGAAAGAAGCCATTAAGATCAATAACCATCCTCGTAACTTGAATCGTGATGAGGGATGGAGTTTAAGTTTGTTGTGGCACCCCTTGTTAGCCAACTTCGGAACCTATCACCCCCTCTTGGATTGTTGATCCTTTGCTTTTTGCCTCCCTCCTCCTCTCTTTTAGGTCTCGGTTCTCTTCCTTTCTCCTTCCCTTCTTTCAGGTCCTCTCTTTGGTTTAAACTCAAGTTGTTATTATTCTTTTCTTAAGATTTTTCAATTCTTAAGTTTTTATATATGTATATGTATATACTATAATACATATTTATATATGTATTAAATAGGTATTATAATATTACATATATTTGTATTAATTATCCTGTTTGTTTCCCGTTTTGATGTTTCTCTCATTTTTTGATTTTTATTTTGTTCTCTTCTTTTGATGATCTTCCTTTCTTACTTCCTCTTTTCTTTTAATTTATTGTCTTTTTTCCCCTTTTATTATTCTAATATTGGTTCTCCTATTTGTCTTTTTTTTTTTACTAGTTTCTCATTTTTGACTTCCTTCGTGTCTTTCTTTCATTTTGTTGGTATGTATTATGTTTATTTATTTATTTTCCTTTCTCTTTCTCTCCTTTTTAGAATTTTTGCTGCTTAATTTTGATATTAATTTTCTTGTTTTTGGAGTTTCTAATTTTCTTTTATTTTCTTTTTAATTCACTTAATTCTTGCATAAGTATATATTATATAATACATTTTTACTTTTGTATTGAATATGTATTATTATTTTATTTATATATGTGTATCTTAAATAGACATTTTTTTACTTATTTTGCTTGTCTTTTTTATTTGGTTCCTTTTTTCTTTCTTTTTCTTATGTTTTAACTTTTTTAATTTTAAATTAGATATATTATAATAATGAATCAAACATATTATAATAATGTGATTTCAACATGTTTTTGAATATATTCTATCAAATATGTATTATTTCTTATATATAGTATGTATTTATGGATTTTTATATTCAATATAATATGTATTCTCTACATATATTATAACA
>VDFB02317490.1:38580-125445 GCA_007258455.2 Sequoia sempervirens | reverse complement strand
AACACAAATCAACTTGCAGAAGCACCCATGTATTCAAAGAATCCACTCATATCAGAGTTTCCAGATGAAGCCATCTTCAATCTCAGCATAACCAACCATTGGAAACTCGATGGTTCCTACATGCAACATGATTAGGAGTTTGTGTCTTCTTCATCACACCATAGGGGGACTGTATACCTAGATCCTACAAATTGGCATTCCCATACACTAATAACATTACAAAATATGAGGCTTTAACCATAGGTCTTAGAGTAGTAGTGCAGTGGCATATCATGGCCCTCATAGTATATGGAGACTCCCAGCTGATAATAAATCAAGTGAATGATGAGTACCAAACAAAGGATGATAAGCTAGCTCCATACAAAAATTTGGTAGAGAGCCTCAAAGAATCATTCATTGATATCACATTTGAGCAAATTCCGAGAGCAAAAAACAGAGCTACAGACCCCATGGAAATGATTAGATCCCTACTAGACGTCCCTCATAACATGCCAAGACATGAATTATTGGTAGACTAGCTTCTTGTGCCCATATTTGAGGTACCAGAGTCAAAATTTGTGTGCGAAATCATTGGTCTGAGTGATCCTTGGTACCATGACATTTATACCTACCTGCAAATAGGTTTCCTACCTACTAACTTACCCTCAAGCCTAAAAATATCCTTTCTCAACAAAGCATACTGGTTTGTCATCTTAGGAAATACCATTTATCATAGGAGCATAGAAAAAAACTCTATTATGTTGTTTAAATGCAAGAGAGGCATTGACCGAGCTTTAACTAAGGTGCATAATGGTATTTGTGGTTCACACTTGAGTGGAATAACCTTGGCTAAGAAATTGCTGAGGATGGGGTATTATTGGCCTACAATGGAAAGAGAAGCTCATGAATACGTCAAAAGGTGCCTACAATGTTAGTAGCATGGGGACCTCATCCATGCTCAAACTCAAGAACTTCATCCCATTGTCACACCTTGGCCCTTTTCATAGTGGGGGCTTGATCTCATTGGAAAAATAATTCCCACTTTATCTAATTGCCACAAGTTCATCATAATTGAACCACCGATTTCTTTACCAAGTGGGTGGAAGCCATCCCCATGACATACATCACTAGAAAGTAGATATCAAAGTTCATCTTGAACTACTTAATATGCTGATACGATGTTCCCTAAGCTATTATCTCAAATAATGGGACATCTTTCAAAAATCAAGATGTTTGTGACCTATCTAAAAAATTCAAAATCCAACATCACTTTTCCACTCCATATTATCCCCAAGGTGATGGCCAAGAAGAAGCCACCAATAAAACCATTCTAAAATCCTCAAAACAATAGTAAATGACACAAGTCGTGACTGGATTCTATAGCTAAATCCCATCCTCTAGGCCTATCGAACCAACATTTGCACACCAACAGGTGCCACCCCCTTCTCCCTGGTCTATGAAAAAGAGGCCATATTACCCATTGAGATCAAGTTTATGTCACTAAGAATATAACTGCAAAACCTCATCACAAATGAAGAATACAGAGTATCAAGACTGAATGAGCTAGAGCTGCTAGATGAGTGATGTATAGAAGCATTGAACCATTTTTAGGTCTCTCAGAACTGACTCAAGAGGAGCTATAACAAGAAGATCAGAAGCAGGACTTTTCAAGTCATAGAACTTGTGCTTAAAGAGAATCAAAAGAACATCCCTAATCCAAACAACAAAGGAAATTTTGAACCTAACTGGTTGGGACCATTCATCATCACAACAAGCTACAATTCAGGGGCATATAGTTGTCATCACCAAAAGGTGAGCCTTTGTAGGAGCCCATGAACAACTCCCATCTCAAAAAGTTTTATGCCTAAATATTTCAAGGTATAGAACCAAAAATTTAGAAAATATCCTAAAAAAATGGTCACCTTCATGAAAACCTGGCGAAGAAGCATCTTGGTGACAACAAAAAATAAAAATAAAAATAAAAATCCAAAAAAATAAGAGAAAGGATCAAAAACAATAAAGAGAAAAAAATCATCCTCTAGTGAAAATCACTTCCATGGTGCTTTAGGCAAGTACATTGGTGAAAACCTGGCAAACAGGTGCCTTGTGTAAATAAGAATTGTCCATCCGTCCACTAGGATCTTCACAACTCATTATGCATCATCCATTACACATCCATCTTCCATCACATTCCATATCCTCATCCATCACCCATTTGCATCTGCATCATAGCTTGGTCTTGTGTTTGTTTCATGATCCCTCCTAGTACTAGTTGGCCCATTCTCAAGGTCAGTCTATCTTGCCTTTATCAGAGAATTCTATTGCATCATGTTGGAGGCATGTTCTCATTGGATTAGATTCTTGTATATTCTTGAAGTCCCTAAAATCATAAAATCAAAAAGTCCAAAACATCCAAAACATATCAAAATCAAAAACATGTCAAAAAGTCAAAAACAGTGCTGTCTTGTCAAACTACGGGTCTCTGATCCTTCAACATAGGAAAGGTTGATCCTTCATCATCCCCCAAGATACTTAGGTCAGTCCTTGAGGAGTTTGTCATAATAAACTGGCAATCCATTTGTTCATATCTCATCATAATTGATTATGTGTCAGTCAAACTACGTGGTCTCTACGTGTATAATGTAGGCAAGGCTAATTTTTTGATCAGCCCCTAAGGCCCCTAGGATAGGTCTTTAGGTTAGTCTCTTGGTCAAAATCTCAGAAAACCCAAAAAAAATTGAAAATTGATAATCAAAACATTTGTAAATTCTTAAAAATACCAAAAACAACCTCAAAACATTGCAAAACATCAAAACCATTCAAACATTTGTAACATTCATTTGTCTCATCTCACTTTAACCTACAATAAACATCACTCATAATAAATTGATTTTCATTCCCAACCTTTGGTGAAACAGTCAAAAATAAGTCTAGCAGATTGAAAGTAAAAACTCAAACATCAAAGTCTCAAGTCTAGGTTAGTACATAAACAAGTTGTTCAACTCTTTGTGTCAATAGCTCATCATCCAATCAGTCCCAAATCAATCATCTAATATATGGCCTAGGATGAATCCTTCCTAAAATGCACATCAAAATCAAGCATCACCATAGTATAGTCTTGGCTAGCGGTTATGAAGAACATCAACTTGTTTGTTTACTTTACCTTTTTCTTTGGATTTATCTTATTGCACTCATTCCAAGTACGTCTCGATGATTTCAAAATGAAGGATTTAGAGAGATAGGAATGGGGCAATGATTATTATCTTTTTATCTGCTACGCTTGTTGGATGTTCTTGTAATATAACCTTGGTCATGTGTACTTTGTTTAGATGTAGGGAGGACGTTTTGGGTATCTTGTTGACCACATAGGAAGGCTTTCTTTTCTATGTTTTGGTCTGAGATATTTTAAATATCCAAAGTACATTTTGAATAAGTTTTTAGATGTCAGGTGTGAACAAGAATACTCCCATTTGATTGTTGAGTTAAATTCCATGACAGTAGGTGCAGTGCCATCTTGGTTCTTTATACCTTAATGCATCATACTTATGTTTGTTATCAAACATAAGGTAATTGGCCCTTTAAAAATACCAACTCCTCAGCAAGCAAGTAATCATCATCATCATCATCATAATCATCATCATCTCATGTCTTTTTGGAATCTCTTGTTTTCTTCTATCTCTTGCTTTTCACGCTAATATGGTACCATGGCAGTTAATCACAAGTCATCATCATCATCATCATTGCATTCATCTTGCATCCACAAAACTATTAGCATATTGCATTATACATATCATATCATATAGAAAATGTCAAAATCATTCCATATGCATTGCATCTCCATCATATATAATATAGATTGGTTATTCTAGGCATCTCATAAATCATTACATTAGTCATTTGCATAAAATAAATCATCCCATACAATACATATCAAATAAGCATCCATCGCTTTTATCATACGAGCATCACATGAATACAAACATCATTTGCATCCATCATATCATAACATTGCATAATCATCCCATCTCACATCATTTGTATCCATCCTACCATCACATATAAATCATAAAGTCATACATCACATATCAAAGTATCCATACCATGAGCATCATCACATATCATAACACATATCATCATCATATCACATCGTCATATGTGCATATCAAAAAGAACACCACAACATTTTGTATACATCATGAAAAAGTGCATCAGAAAAAGTAATGAAAAGAGAAAAAGATTGCATTTGCATCATCACATAAAAAATAATATGCATTGCATAATCATTGCATCACATCATAAAACATCATCATCATAACATCAAAAGATAAAACATAATTGCATAGCATATAGAACATAAATATCATCTATAATGTATAAATAAGATAGGACATGGTATATAACATCAGATGAAAATCATCATCTCATATATCCTCAAAATAATACACTGTCATGGTACAAAAAAATGGATCAATGTACATGTGTATGTCAATGAGTACAACAACCCATGGTGCTATCAAAAATGATCCCAAGGGGCACAAAAAGAATCTTGTCTCGATCAAAGGTAGGCCTAGCATTCTTGGTTGTTTCCCTCATCATCGGCTCTCTCTTCATGATCCTCTGTCAACCTGTTCCCTATCCTCTGTGAAAATTTTGGCACTTGAGCTTCCCGTGGTACAGCCTGGTAATAATACAATCTATAATAACTTGGGTATTTGTAGGATCATGATGGGCCAAAAAGTGGCAATATGATGGGTATGTGGCTGACAACTTTTTTTAACCCAAAATTGATGAAATGAAAAGGGTTTTTAAAGGAGATTCTCAACTTTCCACCAATATAAATTATACTTTACCTTGAATTTAATAAGTACTTATTATTCATTTTCTATTTGAATTACAACTAAAGTCCTGGTTGATACACTCATTCAAAAACATCTATGGCTTTCAAATGCTATCACATTTTTTGAATCCATAACATGCGTCACATTCTATGCTTCACATACTATAGGATTAAAAAAAGAAAAATTGAATTTCATGAAGTTTTGACCAAGTTAAGGTGGTCGGACATACGAGTTTTAATATTTTTTAAAAGTTGTAATAAAAAAATCATAATTAATTATTTACTTGGAAAAAATTACAAAAAAATATGCATTGCATCGGGACATGAGTCCTCTAATTACATCTAAAATATTATAAAAAAATATTATTATTTTATTGTGGTTAGGGTGGTCAGACAGACACCTACTTCTTATTTTTTCCCTAAAATTTAAGTACTACTGCATTGAAATTTCAAATTTTCACCAAATAGATTTTTTTTTTTAAAACAAGCCTAGCAGTTTAGAAACTACACTTAATTTACTACAACTTATAGTCGTACATATTTTTGAAATAATATAGATAACTTACTCAAATGTTTATGTCAAGTTTCCTAACTCTGATTTTTCTAATTTTTTTGCCACTTAAGGGCCTAGTTTTTCCATGATGGTCCTACACATACCCATAATCAATCTCTTGAATAGCTTCTGTGTAGGCTTGAAGCGGTACTATGCTCTAGGAGGAAGATGGAGCCATACTCTCTAACTGCTACTGTCATCCCATCTCAACTGATGCCTATTTCTATAGGACACCTAGTCCCACTATGCCCATAGTTGATCTCTCAGAACTATCAATGCCTATATCTAGGCCTGCAACTGCAAAATATGCCCGTCTCTAGGATCTGGCTATAAGGGTGGATGCACGGGAGGCTGATCCTAATCCCCATCTTTGGCAGTTTCAGGATCATATCTCAATGTCCTAGATCCTGGTCTTGCCAGGAGGCATCTTGTCTCTACTCTCCCTCTTATGGGTCTTGGGGTGGTTGATCCTGAGGTCCATGATCCTAAACCTGATGAACTGATGGTAGCCCACCACCTCCCTGATCCTAATCCTCATCCCTCTGGCCCCCTCTTGCCCCTCTACCTCTAGCTCTCTGTTGATTAGATGGTATTCCTGGAACTGTAAGCCAAAGCGGTGGTCGAAACAAGTTTCGATACACCTGCATGGTCCCGGGATCCGCTATCCCTGGTCATATGGCCATGGCGTAGCCACCAGCTACATTAAACTCTGAACTACCTCATGGGCAGGTATGTATTGGCCCCAAGAACTCTGGCTCATTGTCCTCATGAAAACAACCATGTACTAATCATCAGGCCAATCCCGCACCTCTCTAAACTACCTCTATATCCTGCTCAACAGTTACATCTCAAGCATCATATGCTCTCACCCCTGCATCAGTCGGTCATGGCATGCAAAGAAAAACTATTGAACATCATTGAACTAGGTGGGTTGTCCAAGGCATGGCTTCCAGGTGAACACTCACATGTCATCTAGGACTCTATGCTAGTGGGGAATCTTGTGTTGTTTTCTATGGGTAAAAGAAACACCCCCTTTGTACTGCCAAACAACTGGATCATCTAGCTCCATGGGAACTTGAACAACTTGAGGATGAAGCATAGCAATGTGCTTCCAAGCCAAAACGTGTATAAGTGTAACACTTGCCCCAAGTGCTCGGGCATCCAGGTAGGAAAACTCATGTAAATCTCTATACAATGAGGCTAGAAGAATTTTCCCCCATGCAAATAATTTTTGTCACTAGACCATCAGCTCCCAAGCAAGCCCCCATCTAGGACTGAAATAACAGCCCCGCCAATCCAATGGGATGAGACCTGAAATAACGAATGTAATAACTAATCAAAAACCATAAATATTAGGCCTATAGCACTCTAACTCAGTTTTCCCCTTGCAAAATAAAATTTGATCAAGGACCATGACATCGTAGTAGGCCTCCCTCTCGACATCTATATCATAGATCACATGCTCGCCATGAATAGATAGTATATAGATCTACCACACATGCTCTAGTGTGACTATAACCTTGCCTATCGAGAGGTGGAAAGAAGAGTTCTCATTGTGCCATCGCTCAATGAGTACCAGCAACATCCCCAAGTGAGTCTGAACAAGCGGCACATAGAAAATGTACCAGAGACCAATCCACCCTAGGTGCTCTTGTTGTTACTTAGTTAGCTCACCCAAAATACTGAAAAGCTCCCAAGACCTGTGTTCAAGTGAATAATTCTCTCACCTCCTCCTACATCAAGAAAAGTTTTTTGTGTTAAAATTCATCAAAGAAATCATGATCCTGACTTGTCTCGGCATCCCAAAAATAGCCCCACCGTCACTGCCTATGAAGGCAATGTAGTTTGCAAACTCAAAACTACACCACTAGGAGCTTCCAACTCCCAAACTGCACCGCGACATTATAGCTTACAAAGGAGTTTGAGTTTAAGCAAAAACCCTAAATGTAAAGAGCACCATGGTGGTGCACCTTGCAAAAGCGACTGAGTTTGGAATTTAACCCTAAACTCCAAACTGTCACGAAATTGCTACTCGTGACAGCGGCATAGTTTCATGCTGAGTAACACTTTTTAAAAATTCTAGTAGCATAGTATAGCACCACTCCTAGAGACCTAGATTCCTAACACATTAAATGAGCACGAAAAATGAAAATCAAGCTTGGGTCAAGTTGACTCATCGGTAGTCAAGTACAAGGAAGTATCTCATGCGTTTGTACCCTATCGGACATGTGCATGGGAAGCTATCATTGCACCATCTCTCTAGAAGGTCACGGCTCAAAGTGGCAAGAATTCTAAAGGCTGAAAGTGAAAATGAATTGGAAGTGGCCCCCCAAGGCCTATTTAAGCCTAGAAATTAGGGTTTTTTTACTCTGTTTAGCCATCCAAGAGGGTTCTAGGTCCCCTTATCTCAATTTTTCCCAACTGAGGGCCGTTTTGTACCATTTCTTGCATTTCACCTCATTTTTTGACCTCCTAGAGCCTTTCTGGACCCATTGGGCACCTTGTCGTATTTTTTTTGCGAGATCACCCAAAAATAAAAAAATTTGTCTGATCCCTCAAGGGGGCAGTATATTGGCATGTCTTCTCTCACTGGGGCAATAGTGGGACAAATTTTAAAATCAACTTTTTTTTGAATTTTGAATCAATACAGTTTATTCTTTGAATCAGCACAACAAGTGCACTACTTCAAAAAGGGGCAAAATGTAGACACGCAAAATGTATTAATTAGCTCTACATGCTTGATCCCAATTACTAAAACCGTTTCATCCTAAATCATCCCTTAATCTAACCATTTAATCAAATACCCTTATTTGATTAAATTCATCAATTTTTTTCTCTTAATTAAATAAATCATTTATCTAATTAAGTCATTCTCTCTTATTAATTAAATCAATCAATCTGATCTAATTAACCTTGGCTCTTTATTTAATTAAATAAATCAATTTTATTTAATTAATTTCTAAATTATGTCTATTAAATTAAATAAATTAAAACCTTGTTTAATTTAATCTAACCAGTCATCACCTTTAGTTAAATAAAACAAAATATTTATTTAACTATCTTTAAAATCACATTCTTCTCATCTTTGATTTAAATCATCCCATAAATCTAAGTCAAATTTGTCACATCATCTAATCCCTCATTAAATTAATTAACCCTTGATTAATTTAATTCTAATTCAGGTCCCATCCTCTAGCTTTTTCCACTTGCACATTGTTGTGCCCTCAGCACACATGCCCCGTTCGGAACGGGGACCCTCTTTTCTTTTGCCTTGTCGGGTCTTTTGGGGCTGCCTCATTTTACGTGCCCCTCTTTTTGATGTTTCACATGGTCGTTGTTGCTCCAAAGTTTCATCCTAAAATTGACCGCGCTTTCCCTTTTGGTTTTTGCTGCCCTCCGGGGCCTCGTGGGTTCCTTTGGCTTTATTTGGCTCTGGACGGCCCCGGCCCCCCTCGGGCCTGGGCCTACGGGGTTCCCTTATCGGGCTTCCCCTTTGCGTTTGCAGCCCTTTGCAGCATTCCCTGGGCATCTTTCTGCCCTCCGAAGCCCGCCCTACCATCTTCCGTTCGGAGGTCTTCGGGGATTTCCTGGGTGGCCCCTTCTCCTTCGGGCCCCGGGCTCCGGAAGTCCGCATCCGGACTTCCGTCCCGGGATCGCCGTCTGCGATGGCGATCCTCCGGTGGCTGCCTGCCCCTCGGGCCCCGGGGTGTCGATCACCGCCGCCATCACCATGCAGCGTGAAGAGGTCTTCGGTGGTGAACTCCCGGCGGCTCCCCACCCTCCGGGCCCTGAGCATCCCGTCGTCGCCGTCGCCTAGTCATCGCAAATTCTCGCAGCGGCCGTCGTCTCATGTCCCTCCGGCCTTCGGGCCCCGGGGTCTCATCCGCCGCCGCCGACCTAATTTGAATTTCACCAACTTTTGGCATGTTTGTACCTGCATTAAATGATCGTATTAATGGCGCCTGGACTATATAATGACCAAAATTCGCCCGTCATTTTCATATTGTGAATTGAAGCAAATTGGAGCAGCGATCAAATTAGAGCCCACCGCTTTCACCCCGCGTCTCGATCGTCCAAGTCTGCCGCATTCCATTGATTCCCAGTGGTTTCTGCACCTCCCCACTTGGCGTATCCGAGGTAGGCCATCCTCGTTTTCCCTCCCATCATTTTTGATCATTTTTGGGGATTTCGTTAAATTGAACAATAAATTAAATTGCATAAAATTAAACAACACCCCATCGCGCCCATAACCCATATCTTCAAATTTTTCAGAACCCATCAGAATTTCCCTTGTCATCGGCTCGGGACTTGTCCACGTTGTGGGCGTTCTTCGCACAGTGCAAAGGTCCTTGCCAGGCCCGAAACCCTCCATTGCCATCAGAATCCAGAACTACAAAAGCTCCTGATGGAAGTCCGCCCTTCCAGGCCCGGACCTCCAAGTTTCCCCTCCCGGACCTCTGCATCAAATTTGCCGCCATTTTTAATGCAGAAAGTCTTCCGGCAAGGCCCCATTTTCTTCCCGGTCCCCGGGCCCCGAGTGTCTCTTCGCCGTCACCGTTTTTTCTTTTGAGGCAGGTGCTTTCATTTCTCCGGGCCCCGGCTAGCGGACTTCCGTCTGCAGAGGTCGGTGCATCCCCTAATGTCAGCATTTTCTCCCTGTCCTCTCCGGTTGCCGGGATCTGGGCTTGGCTTCGCCTTCTGGCATCTCCGGTTTCTCCTCGCTGCCCCGGGACCCTCCGGGCCTGGCCGACTGGAGTTTCATCCCCGGAACTCCGTGACGGTTCCGCTGTCATCCATGGCGGAACCCCTCCAGCTGCCCGACCTTCGAGCCCCTGAGATACCTTCGCCGCCGCCGTCACCCAATCACTGCCTATACCTTGCGGCGGCCGTCATCTCCCATCTCTCCAGTCGCCGAGTCCCAGTCCGTCTTTCACCGCCACTGTTCAAATCATCGCAAAATACATGCGGCGGCCTGCACCTCACGTTGTTCTGCCTCCCGGGTCCCGGGATGCCTTTCGTCGCCATCGCCCGAGAGTTGCCATAACCTCGTGGCGGCCATCACCGTACATCCTCCCGTGGGCCGGACTCTAGGGTTCTCCTTGCCATCACCGTTGAACCACATTGCAAAATCCCTCGGTGGCGAACCTTCATCGGCTCCCCGCCCTCCGGGCTCCGGTCTTCTCCTCACCGCCGCCGTTCAAAATGGTCAAAGATTATGTGGCAGCCATCAGCTCACGTCCTCCCAGCCACCGGGCCCTGGGTTTTCGGGTGCCGCCTGGCCTAAATGTCATACCTCATTGCTGGCCATTCTTTCACCTTGCAGGCCCCAACCCTCGGACTTCCTCTACCGGACTTCCTAGGCCTGACTTCCACCCGCTGTTCACCATCTCCAATGGTCGCCCCTTGACTGCCTTCCGCCTGAAACCTCTGAGGCTCCTTAAATCAATCCAAACCAACTCAAATCCAGAATATGACTTCGACCCACATCCTAAATCATGCCGTTCTCCATCTTAGGCCTCTTAAAATACCAAAAATTGGCCAACAGGGGTCTCCGGGAACTTTCGGTCATGTTTTCCTCCCTGGCAGCATTCCTGTCAAGGAAGTCCAGCCCTCCGGGACCAGATTGTCCAAATTCTCTAAAATGAAATCAATATCATTTGAGGATAAAATTTATGATGTATTTGAGCAGTTATTTAGATGATATGCTCACAATGCAGACTAACATTAATGTTATTGGTGTTTTGTTGTGCTGACTTCGCGCTTTGCTTGCAGGATATATGGAATCACTGCAGGAACTTCAGGGGCCTCCACCGAAAAGGACAAGGGCAAGAAATCTGGAAGGGCCGCTCGTGGAAAGGAAGATAAGGATCAGATGAAGTACCAATTTCAAGGTGAACCGCTCTAGTCAAAGGTCTTGACTGACTAGAAAGAGATCTCAGATACCAATATTGGCCAGGTGGACATAGATGAGTTCACCCAGAGGGTCAAGGTCGACCCTAAAACAAAGAATGCCAGGTTGATATGCCAAAATGGAATCGCCAAAGCTGCTAGCTTCCCTCTGTCTCTGATAGCACCTGAATTAGTAATGGCTTGCCGAGAAGCCTATCAAACGGACACCAGAACAATCGTGGACAAGGAGGGGAATATCCTCGCCGACATGTCTCCAGAAGGAATCACTAAAATATTCCACATTCCTACATTCCCACATATGCAGGTCCCCACTTTGGAGTAGTGTCAGGCGGCATGGGATGCCAATCCATTTGGCTGCAAGAAGTCAATTAACATTTACTGGCTTAAGGAGAAACGGGGCAGTGTTGCAAAGGTTCCCCAAGAGCTGTTCCGTAGCGACTTCCACGAAGATTATCACGACTTGGTGACTATGCTAAGCAGGGTCATGGGTCTCCCGATAGCCGCCCACTTCCAAGAGTGGATGGCTTACTACATTGAACAGATCGTATGAGGAAACGAGGATGTGAAAACTAAGACCTCATTCGATTGGGGGGGTATCATCAGCAACTGCTTCTACGAGCAGTTTGTAAATGTCAAGAAAAGCTCCAAGTTCTACATGACCTCGTACCTGGTCACAAATGAGGGCCCCAGCCTTTTGACCGGTACCCTCAACTATAATACCGCAACTTCAAAAAGGAGTACTGCTGGGTCAATGACGCCTTCATTGGCCACATCATTAGATTGATAGCTGGAGACTTCGAGAGAAGGGTATCCCACAGCACCAGGGCACTCCTAAAGGAGTATGCCTTCTTATATATCAAGTTTCCCAAGTTCACTTACATCCGTGCCCAGGGATTCACAGAACGGCCGAACAAGTTGCCAAGATACCCTAACGACTGGATCATTATCCTAGAGCTCTCCCGGTAGCTCCAACACATCTAGACGGTCTTTGGCAGCAAGCACGTAGCAGGGATCCCCTATCCCATGACCCTCGGCCAGGGCCTATATTGACTACAAACATCTCAATGCACCGACAACTTAGAGAAGGAACTTAAAGAATACAACTTTGAATGGTACACAGCTCACCCACGAATGGACCCACATGGATATGTCAGGAAGGCACTAGGACCGACATACGCCCACAAGTACCATGTCAAAGATTTCTGGGCAGATTGTAAAGATGACAAGGAAGTCCGCATGAGACACTACATGCGCATGACTGTGCAATTTTTGAGGAGGGTGCAGCTGTTTCCGGTGCCTAATCAACTTGAGGAGGATGAGTCCACTCTTGTGCACCTGAGGTACCCTACGGTTGCTGACCTAGCAATCCCCTCCATTGACTGGGACGGGCAAGAGGTCGATGACCTACATACTATCACCCAGCCAATTATAGCTCGCACTAGGGAATGGGTTGATGGGCAGGTAGCACAACTAAAGCAACAGGGGGTGGCTCTAACATATGAAGCGCTCAAGAGCGAGCCAAGCGCCACGGAGGATGTTGCCACCTCCACATCAGCTGGTGAAACTTCCAAGTCTCCCCCCGTCACCAGGTCCCAGAAGAGAAAAGAAGCAGAAACGACACAGTCTGCGGACCCCAAAGAACAAGCAATGAAGGATACGGGGGGCTCATCTCCCAAGAAGCTCAAGAAGACACTGATCACAACAGAGGCGCAGCCTCCCTTGCTCCTTCCTCCCCCAACTGGTGCACTGCCTGCCTCTCAGGCCGCAATCACCTCATCTCCACAGGCGGTGGACATTTCTGTCCACCTTGCCTCTTCGCCCCTGGCCGGGTCAATAATCAATATCGACTCGTCCTCTAGCATGACCACTTCCCCTTCCTCTGCTGCTGCCATGTCACCCATTACCTGCCTGCCTCTAGCAACAATAGCATCGCCGGTTCCCCTTTCCACTATGCCCGAGGCTATTACACGGCACTTACAAAATCTTCCTCCTGAGCTCTCGCAGATCCTAATGGACCCTGCTCTCCAAGCAGCCCTTGCCCAAGCCCTTGCAACAGCTCAGCCTTTGCAACCGCCAACAAAGCCGCCAGCCATGGAGGCCACAATGCATATTTCCAAAGATTTAGAGGAGCTGGAATAAGAGGCTTCGAAGCCTATCGAGGAAGAGGTCGATGATTACTATGAGCACCCCGAATATGAGCACAGAACCATCGACAAGGTGGCCTACGAGGAAGAAGAGACAGACTCTTCTGAGAGCGAGGATGGAGAGGATGGCTTGGGTGCCAAGGAAATTATTCGGGCTTTCGATGAGGACGTTGAAGAAGTGTTGGCTCAGCAGCTAAAGGATGTTGGGGAGGAAGCAGAACAGTCGCCGCATGGTGAAGAGGGACGGCCACAAGAAGAGCAGCCTGAAAAGGATATCACTGAGGTCGAGGCCCATATTGTGAAGAGCCCCAAGGCCGAGGCTATTGAAGAAAAGAAAGAAGAAGAGGTGGCGGGAGAAGAATATCCCACCCGGATGTTGTCTACCAAGGCACCCGCTAAACGCCTCATGTTATATCATGACTCTGACGAAGAGGAGGAAGAGCTTCAAAAGGAAAAGGAGGCAGAAGTCTTGCCTCTGACTAAAATAGGTGAGGGCAGCCATGATGCACCCAAGGACAAATCTGTCATGCCCGATTAGCTGGAGAAGTAGCTTGAAAAGACTACTCCTGTTCTGAACGATCTGAGGTCAAGATTGGAAGCCATCTTGGCTCGATCCCTGACCACAACGAAGAAGGAGAAGAAGCCTAAGGTCCATTCCAAGATAACCATGGATGCTTCTGGCTCTCGGGCAGCACAAGTAGCAATGCCAACTGTTGGCCAGGCCGGAGTTAGCTACAACATCTCTACCATCGACCTAGGGACAGTAACCAAGGAACAAAAGGTCAAACATCTGGAGGAGTCAGTGGCCACGGTGGTGCATTTAATCAAACAGGACAAGGTCACCAAGGACGAGCTCAAGGCGTAGGTTGCTGCCCTGACTGATTATATTCAGTAGTGGTCCTCAGTAGATGACTTTCCCACTACCTCTACAGCTGCACTGCAGCTACTCTCCAAGGAGCAGATAGATAAGCTAGAAAGGAGGAAGAACTTGGAGAGGACCATTGAGGATTGGTTCCAACAGGTCATAAGCATCAGAAATAAGGGGATCAGCTTGGCTGTGCAGATAGCCAACAGGTTCCTGGACCTGGTCCAATCCCTGGAGGGCACGAAGAAACTCTGCACCAATTTCTCTGCAATCTACGACTCCACCGCCTTGAAAATTGAAGCCATTCTTCAGATGCCAGAGAACACGTGGGAAGAGAAGCTAGAGCTGAAGAAGGAAGATCATTGGTTGGTGGACGTATGGCACAGAGACCTCATCAACCGAAAGGAGAGGATGGAGCAAATCCAGAGCAGGGTGGATCTAGACATCGCATGGATTAGAGAAACCCAGGTGGAATGTGCCCAGTACCTTAAATTAATGATGGGCCATGATATGCCCATGATACAATTGGACGCCGAAAAGATCAAGCCATACTTTGAGGAAAAGATGAAGGACGGGACAGCTGGAGATATCACAACAGACTTCCTGAGTTTCGCTGCCCGTGCCTTCAATCGATCAGAGCTATTCAGAGACCAAAGCTCAAAGTATGATGAGGATTAGAAGCGGCTGGAAGAGAACGCCAAAGAATGGAGCTACCAAGCGTTGAAATGTGAAATCCTTGAGGTAGACAAGCTCCATGCCATCATCCTCAAGTACATTGAACACGCAGCTTCAGAGGAGCAGGAGGACAGCCCAGCCAAGGAAGACCTCCCAGAAGAGTAGCTACAGCCAAGAAAACAACAATTAGCTACAGGACAAAAAAGCAATAGTGTCATCCACTAGATGATGAAATAGGGAAAAGACAAAGAATGTTTTAAAATTGTAAATCTATTTGGGGGTAGGTGAAACCCTATTTTGTAATGAATCTTGGCCACACAATTGTAATGAATCTTGGCCATTCATTTGACTTTTAGAAAACTATAAATAGAGCACTCCCCTCATTTGCAAAGGTGAGAGTTGAGTTGTTATAAAGACATGCTGCAAAAATTTATAAGAAATAGCATTGACTTGGTGCATTTCCTTATTTTCTCTCATGTCATTTGATTCACTTCTCCAATATTAGATTTTTAGCTTATATCTATTTGCTGTTTAGTTAGCTATTTATTGCATTTGGGTAAATCTTAGGAATGCTGTTTGGTGTTTATGAAAATTCTTGCACTGTAGATGATCCCTTAGTCCATACTTTTTGTTGTTTGTTGAAGGTAGATAGCTGTGCAAAGTTAGCCTGGACTTGATTTGAAGCTGCCCCAAACATTTATCTTTAATTCATGCATGTACATGGTGGAGGAAGGATGAAATATTTGCAGCCCCTTAGAAGATAGCACAATTTCCATGATACTGTGAAATCCCTGGTTAAGTGGGTAATTGTTTTAAGGAATTGTCCATTGTAGGAACTTCATTATCACTATTCATTGCAAGCTTCATACTTAGGAACTTTTCTTCCCCTTCGCTCTTTTTCCACTTTTTTTAGAAATTGAACAATACCAAGGTTCATTGCACATTATAAAGCCAAATCTAACAACCAGATAGAGTTTGAGACTACTGTTTGAACCTACAGCCAACACATAACTGCTTTCATGCTAAGAACTCCTTTTCGAAGATCCAACTTCATGCTTTGTGCCCACACTTTGTATTTCTATAAGCCCTCCTTGTGATTCCAGCAAATCACCTCAAAATACTAAGGTATCTAAGCACTGTCATGACCTGACATCCGAGAGACCTTGGGATAGTGTTCTGCAATCTTATTGTGGAAGATTGTTTTTCAAGAGAGGTAGTGCACCTATACATTACCTGTGTTGAGAAGTGCATAAAAACACCATCAATAGAACTGGCGCTAGAAGGAGGGCCATGATCGGAATACTAAGCTACTGGATAAAGCGAAGCTGGATCGGATCAGATCATTCTCCCCGGAAATGTTTCAAAAGATTCTATGATCAACACCAAACAAGGGAGAATTTGAAGAATTGCAGCCTCTCACGAGGGCAAAACAAGCACAGGGAAGCAGCTCCGCCTCTTCCTCTTCCTCCACTCCATCCGCCTCCATTTCACCCCCTCCTCCATTTGGCTGACCTTCTTCTTCCACCCAACCATCTCAAACAACATTTGCACATCTCCCTTTCGGCAGCCAGGGGTTCGCTCCTCTCTAGGCCCTGTCAGCCTAAAGCATAGTCCAGGCAGCCATAGCTCAAGGGCAGCCCCATATTGTGGTTGTATTGCCAATACGGCCCCAAATACCTGTTCTCCAACAGCAAGTGCCACCTTCGCCTCCCCCCATGGCTTGGCTTGCGCATAACCCTTCGCCGATACACTTTGCTGATTACAATGACATGCCCAAGAATTCGGAGGGCTTTTGTTCGAAATTCCATCCATGTGACATGCAAAGAACAGCCAAAGAGCATATCAAGATATTCAAAACGGTGATTACCGAAGTGCAGGTGGACCACGAGGATGTGGCGTGTCACCTTTTTTCGCATTCATTGGGAGAAGAGGCCTTCTGCTGGTACATCAATCTGCCGAGGGGATCCATCACCTTGCGGAACCTAATGAAGAATGCCTTCCTGCAAAAGTACAAGATCCCTCTCAACCCCGCGGACCTTTACCAGTAGTTCATATCCATCAGAAGGGAGGTCAACGAACCTATCAGCTCCTTCAATGATCGCTTCCATCGGGCTCACATGAGGCTTTAGGATCCGTACGTCCATAATGATGTGGCCGCTCTACCAGTCTACTACGCGGTGTTGAACAACCTCACGTCGGTGTTGGTAAAAAAGATGCGCCCGCCGCCTGCTACCCTACTAGCCGCCTATGCAGAAGTCGTCGTTGCAAGTGCAGACTTGGGACAAAATATCTCTGGCCCACTGCCCTCTTTGGGGCCCGTCGGCCACCCAATGCAAATTCAGGGGCTTAATCAGGCGTTTGCTCATCAAACTCCTCTCATGAACCAGGTGCCTCAATTGCCTATGGTGCCGCATCCGGGGTAGCCGTTGAATTATGCGCCTCCCGCGACATCTTATTTGCAGCTCCAGCAGCAGTATAGCTATTCCTAGATAGCTCTGCAGTAGCAAGCATATTCCCAACAGCCCCAGGCGCCGTTGTGCTTATCGGGACCAGACTTTCCTCCAGCCTATCAAAATCAGCCGGCAACCCCGCCCGCTTTTCTCCAAAATCCAGCCCAGTCACCTGGAGGTGCGGCCGAGAAGGACAAGCTAGAGGAGCTGTCCGAGATGATCAAGAAGATGTCCACAGAGATGACGCATTTGAAGAACTAGAATAATCAGTTGCAGGCCTCCCAATGCAATTTTTAGGCCAACGTTAATAGGGATAGTCGAGATAATAGAGACAACAGAGATAATCGGGAGGTAGGTACTTCCTCCAGGCAGAATTATGAGAGAAGGCAGAATTCCAATCAAAATGCAGAAAGGAGGCCTTCTCAGAGGCAGAATCATACATGGAACACCAAGCCTAACAATGGTGGCATCCCCACGCCATTCGATCAACTGACAAGTCATGACAAAACATCCAGCGGTGTGTATCTGGCCGAAGCAGCTTTGTCCGGATGGTACCGACTTCACAAAACCAGTAGGCATTCTGAGTTGGATTGTCCCGAGTTCCAGACAGCTGCTAAAATCTTCCAGGTGGAGGTACAAAATGCCGTTGATAATGCCAACTGCAGGGACATCATCCCATCTGAGCCCTACGATTCCTCATGTCTGGTGGTCAATCAAGCGCCGTTTCTGCGAGGCGATCACAACGAACTCGAGGCCAAGCCCACCCCTATTGAGGATGAGAAAGCACAAAAGGTAAGTAATGAATCATCTTTAGCTTAGCTTTTTGATTTGGTAGATAACAGCCCACTAGATGAAGAAGAGCCATTTGTGGATGAGGTCCACATGTTCCATCAACGGTCGAGTCCCTATTTCCTTAGGACTAGACAAGCCGGTGGACCCTTCACAACTTCTACCCCACCAAACAATTTTGCCACTCCGCCCGATCCAAATTCCAGTAATAACCCAGGGCTACCCCACATACCTGCCCAATACCTCAACAAAAATCAATCTTAAAATCAGTCGCAAAATCAACCTCAAGGCCAACCCCAAAATCCATCTGGACAAGCGAAGATCCAGCCCCCTAGTTCTCCCATATGCCAAGCTTCTAGCTCCGAAATTGAGTAAATGGGTGAATATGTGGCAGAGGAGTTCAAGAAGGTCAAAATTAGTTTGTCATCCTTCGAGTTACTCAAGGTTCCTGCCGTGAGGCACACCTTTTTCAGGGTTCTAAATGGGACTCCCTCATCTAGCACAACAAAAGAGACCCTAGCCAAGAGGGTAACCTTTGAGGAGCCCAGGAAAGAACAAAAGATACAGGACAACACCGGAAGAAGGAACAATGTGCCCATGAATCAGTCGGCAAGTAGATATATTGAAAAGGAGCTAGAAAGGGCTAGTAGACAGCCTCCCAAGGATGAGCAATTTAAGCAAACCAAGGATATGGGTAGTGATAGGAACAAAGGCCAAATAGCTCAAATGGACACACCTGTGGGCATCCTTCAGGGGAGACCGGAAACTCCCCCGTTCCTGACTACTATTAGGGTCTTTGGGAAGAAATTGCACAACTGCTTGTTCGATTCAGGCGCGTCTGCCAACATCATGCCCTTGGCTATATGCAAGGCTCTTGGCATCACTCCCATGCCTTCAAAGAGAAAGGTCACCCAGCTGGACAAAATAGAGATCACCATCATGGGTGAAATAAACTGCATCCCCATGCAAATTGCTGCGGACCTCTGGATATAGCAGGTTGTTGATATCCAAGTGGCAGACATTCTTGATGCTTATGGAATCATTCTAGGGAGAGAGTTCACCAAGGCGTTAAATGGATACACCGCCACCGACCTTTCTCACATGTGGCTGTCGTGGAAGGGGCTGCCAAATCAGATCCGTATTGACCGTGAACCCCGTATGAAGTATATGATCACGGAATATAATAATCTCAGTGAGGTGTTGTTCGCTGAGACCGACTTAGGGAATTATCACCCTTTTGCTTACCAAAATGAGCTTGATCTTTGGGTAGAGCGTGCAGATGAGGTATTGCTGGTATTGTGTAGTCCCTCGGCGGGTTCTGCGCAAATGCCCCCAGATAGAGGAACATTGCTAGAAGCTGATGGTGAGCTGGATAAAGATGACGACAGGGGATTTCTTGATGGATTCTGAGATTTCATGGAAAAATGTGCAAGAGATCAGCTCAGCCTAGGAGCTAGAATAAATTTCCAAGACCTCTTATTGCCGAACTGGTGTAGAGTCCATAACACTGCTCACTCCGAGTTCGACTGTTGCCTGTGCCAAGCAGCGATGGAGCATGTTAAGAGAGCCGCTGCTCTGCCAACAGAAACACCAAAGGAGACACCACCAAAACCACCTGCTGATCATTGCCTCGACTTGGAAAACCTTCCTAAGATCACAAGGCCCACTGTCTAGCCAAAAGAGAATGAAGGCTCAATCAAACCCGAAGATAAGGAATCCTCCTCGTGCTGGATGCTCCAGTTTGATGGATCAAAGTCAAGACAAGGAGCTGGAGCGGGGATCAAACTCATCAGTCCAACAGGTAAGACATTTCTCGCTGCCCATCGATTACAGTTTTATTGCACCAATAACGTAGCAGAATATGAGGCCTTAGTCCTTGGTCTTCTTATGGCCTTGAAGAAAAATGTGAAAGTACTGCAAGTCTTCGAGGATTCTGCACTTGTAGTTAAGCAGGTCCAAAAATTATACTCCTGTTATGATTAGAGACTCACTAATTATAGACACAAGGTGTGGGATCTCCTAGAGGGCCTAGATGCATTCAACATACAATTGATCCCTCGTGCTCAGAATCACACAGCTGATGCCTTAGCCCAAGTAGCTAGCACCCTACAACCCCTCTCTTTGTCTGGGCTCAAGAAATTCACCGTTGAGCTAACATCTACGCCATCGGTCCTAGATAATGTTACTCATCTGCAAGTCTTTAATGATGACAAGCATATCCTCCAGTTCATCACAAGTTCTGACATCTTCGCTGCCTAAATAATTGATGAAGCTGACCCACAGGAGGCTAAATTGGACATAGAGGGGGTTATCAATCTAAAAACCAACACAATCTCCAGAGGTATGGTTCAGCTGGAGAGTGTATTCGACCTGGATCAGATTAGGGATCAGGTCGGAAAACAAAAAAGGAGGCTATAAGCAACCAGTGCAACGCTCACAATCTGGGAATGGCCGAGGATACCAAGAATGTTTTTATTGGAAAGGTATGCACACCCGAAGAAAAGAATGGAATCACGGATGCTTTGCACAGATATCATGACGTGGTGGCATGGAGTTACAAAGATTTGAAAATGTACGACACCTATGTCATCACGCACACCATCCCTCTGAAGACTAAGGTGAGGCCATTCTGTCAGCGGCAACGCCCTATTAATGCCTTGCTAGAACCTATTGTTTACAAGGAGGTGCAAAAATTGCTTTCAGCAAGAATCATCTTTCCTGTTAGGCACTCTACATGGGTGGCTAATTTGGTCCCGGTCAGGAAAAAGAATGGAGAGATCAGGTTGTGCGTGGATTTTTGCAATCTAAACTTCGCCTTAGAGAAGGACAACTATCTAGTGCCTTCACTGGATGAAGTGCTGCAAATCGTCAATGGTTCCCAGATGATGTCATTCCTTGACGGATACTCCAGGTATAATCAAGTAATGGTACAATATGAGGATCACCACAAAACCACGTTCACCACTAAGTGGGGGACGTTTGCATACAGAAGAATGTCGTTCAGGCTCATCAACACCGGCGCCACTTTCCAACGCACCATGGATATCGCCTTCAAAGACCTAATCGGTAAATGCATAATCATCTACATGGATGATTTGACCGTATTCTCTAAGCGAGGTGATCACGTCTCTGACTTATGTAAAGTATTTCAGAGATGCCGAGAGTTCAAGGTTTCTCTCAACCCTAAGAAGTGCATTTTTGGAGTGACCGAAGGCAGATTACTCGGGCACATCATCTCAGAGCAAGGAATCTCCATTGATCCTAAACACATTGAGTCGTTACTCAAGATTCAGCCCCCGGGCAGCAAGAAGGAATTAAAGTCTTTCTTTGGAAAGATCAATTTTGTCCAAAAATTCATCACAGGTTTCGCGGAAATTGTCAAACCTCTCAATGCCATGCTCAAACAGGATGCTAAAGTTGAATGGACGCCAAATGCCAAGCAATCCTTTGAAGAAATCAAACGAGCCATTGCTGAGGCACCCGTATTAGTTAGCCCAGATTATCTGAAGCCGTTCTATATCTACTCATTTGCTTCAGAGCACTCCTGTGCTAGTATGCTAACCCAAAAGGATGACGAAAGAAACGAGCATCCGATCACCTTCATGAGTGCCCCCCTTAAGGATGCTGAATTGCATTATCACAATATTGAAAAGCAGGTGTACGCCCTAGTCAGAGGAGTGAAGAAATTTCGACACTACATTCTATGCAACAAGGTGTTCGCCATCGTCCCTGACCCAACAGTCAAAATGCTACTCATGCAAAATGAGCTGGGCGAATGGAGGGCTAAGTGGGTCACCCTACTCCAAGAATATGATATGGAGATCCAACCAATGAAATTGGTAAGAGGGTAGGCACTCACCCGTACAATAGCCGAAACAGCAGCAGAAGCTGGACTCGAACTCACGGTGTAGCAATATCAGCTTGAAGATGTCTCCCCAGGAGAATGGTACCAAGATGTCATTTCTTATCTGCTTAATCATAAGTGTCTGCAGCATCTACAAGGAGTCCAGAAGAGGGCCCTGAGATTGAAAAGTAGTGGTTACATGTTACAGGGATCCATTCTCTATAAGAAGAATCACGAGGGCGTTTATCTAAGATGCCTTGGCAAGGAGGAAGCAGAACGCGTTCTAAGAGAATTTCATAATAAATTCGGTACGGGCCATGGCTCGGGTTCTTCTATGGCACATCAGATATTAAGGGTAGGGTATTATTGGCCAACCATCTTCAAGGATGCCCACGGCCATGTTCGTTCATGTCATACATGCCAGATCGCTGCCACCAAGGAGAGGAATGCTACTGTCCCACTGTAGCCCGTGCTGGAGGTAAGGCCTTTTGCACAATGGGGTCTCGACTTCATTGGTCCGGTAAGCCCTCCATCATCTACAGGACATAGGTACATTCTGGCCGCTACTGATTATTGTACTAGATGGATGGAAGCAATAGTTTGTAAGCATTGTACAACTGAAGTAGTTACCGATTTCTTAGAAAGTTTCATTTTCAATCACTTTGGTTGTCCGTATGCTTTGGTATGTGATAACGGACCTGCCTTCACTTCATTAAAATTTGCTAGCTGGGCATTTGACTATGAGATTTCCCTCAAATTCTCATCTAATTACTACCCTCAAGGCAATGGCCTTGCCGAGTCCACAAATAAGAATTTGATTACTGTGATCAAGAAGCTGTTAGATAGGAATCCCAAGGACTAGCATACCCAGCTCTGTTTTTCCCTCTGGGCTGATTGCACCCGCCACAAGGCTACCCTTGGTGATTCTCCATTCCACCTTGTCTACGGCCTTGAACCTATCTTCCCCATCCACCTGAAAATTCCTACTCTTCAGTTCATCAACGCTTTTTATGAAGGAGGAGATCGTAGGGGAGCTTGGTTAGCTGAGCTTTTGCATTTAGAGGAAGTTTGAAACTGTGTAATTGAAAATTTCGCCAAACATCAGAGCGTAGTTAAGAGATGGTTCAACCACCGAGCCAAAATTAAGGCCTTTAGGATTACAGATTTGGTCCTATATTGGGACAAGGCCCATGAAAAGAAGGGGGGACACAATAAATTCGACAAGCTCTGGCTTGGCCCCTTTCAGATAGCTGAGATTTTGGGAGATAATGCCTTCTGCCTAAAGAACTTAACCGGTGAAAACATCCCGTTGCCAGTCAACGGGCAGCACCTGAAGCATTACTTCCAGGCTTAAGCTCCTTTGAGCTCTTTGTTGTAAATACCTGTGCATAGGTTAGAGTAGTTGCTTTCTTGCTTGTTTGCGTTTGTTCACGTCGCTTTTTTCTTTCTCCCTCCCGACAGTTTTGTTTTGAATGATGTTTCTTGCTCCTTTGCGGTGGTCGTGCTTGCTTGACAAGCAATTCACTTTGCTGTCCGTTCTTCGTGTTCTTTGGCTAAGAATTCACTCTAGACTATTGGTCTTTGTAAAGCTATCCGCAAATGATTTCTCTGTCTGAATTCTGCTCAGAACTTGACCCTTCGTCGGATCTTCTTACCCACATCTCGAATCTCACACAAATTACATAATAATAAATTATAAAGGACCGTGCTATGGTTGTCACGACACCCAAGTGAGTGAAAAATCTTAAGTCTACTCCAGTGACCACTGCAGTCTCAAACCCATTGTAGGCTTCAATGCTTACCCGGCTGAACTAAATGGTAAAAGAGAAATGAAATATCAAAGCAAAAAAGGAAGAAAAGAAACTCTGAAAAAAGAAAATAAATGATCGTGTGGGTGTTCGGATAACTCTACCGGGGCTATGGACGCCTGACCGGCAGTAGAGCAATATCCGTGAGATTGTAGCGACAACTCCGCCAAGGCTATGGATGCCTAACTGGCAGCGGGGCAATGTCCAGGTTACTTTTGGTGTTAGGACACTTATGTAGCTCACTTGGTTAAAGTAATAACCCTCGTTACTGTCCCTAGGAAAGGAATGAACTCACTCCACACACACTTTCAAGATGTCATGTAAGCTGACCCAATTAGGGATCTCGTTCTCTCGGATTCATCCTTGGAAGCTGTTTTTGGACTGCAAAACTGGAGATTCTAGGTCCTGAATGAATATTTATCCCCAAAACGCTCCAGAGCGTTCCCTAGCGGAGTCGCCATTTGTTGTGCCCTCAGCACACACGCCCCGTTCGGAACAAGAACCCTCTTTTCTTTCACCTTGTTAGGTCTTTTGGGGCTGCCTCATTTTGCGTGCCCCTCTTTTTGATGTTTCGCATGGTCATTGTTGCTCCAAGGTTTCATCCTAAAATCGACCGCGCTTTCCCTTTTGGTTTTTGCTGCCCTCCGGGGCCTCGTGGGTTTGTTTGGCTTTATTTGGCTCTGGACAGCCCCGGCCCCCCTCGGGCCCGGGCCTCCGGGGTTCCCTTATCGAGCTTCCCCTTTGCATTCGCCGCCCTTTGCGGCGTTCCTTGGGCATCTTTCCACCTTCCAGAGCCCGCCCTGCCATCTTCCGTTTGGAGGTCTTCGGGGATTTCCCGGGCAGCCCCTGCTCCTTCGGGCCCCGGGCTCCGGAAGTCCGCGTCCGGATTTCCATCCCGGGATTGCGACGGTGATCCTTCGGTGGCCGCCCGCCCCTCGAGCCCCGGGGTGTCGATCGCCGCCACCGTCACCATGCGGCACGAAGAGGTCTTCGGCGGTGAACTCTCGGTGGCTCCCCGCCCTCCGGGCCCTGAGCATCCCTTTGCCGCCATCGCCTAGTCATCACAAATTCTCGCGACGGCCATCGTCTCGCGTCCCTCTGGCCTTCGGGCCCCGGGGTCTCATCCGTCGCCACCGACCTAATTTGAATTTCACCAACTTTTGGCGCATCTGTACCTGCATTAAATGATCACATTAATGGCGCCTGGACTATATAATGACCAAAATTTGCTCGTCATTTTCATATTGTGAATTGAAGCAAATTGGAGCAACGATCAAATTGGAGCCCACCGCTTTCACCCCGCGTCTCGATCATCCAAGTCTGTCGCATTCCATCGATTCCCAGTTGTTTCCGCACCTCCCCGCTTGGCGTATCCGAGGTAGGCCATCCTCCTTTTCCCTCCCATCGTTTTTGATCATTTTTGGGGATTTCGTTAAATTGAACAATAAATTAAATTGCATAAAATTAAACAACACCCCATCGCACCCATAACCCATATCTTCAAAATTTCTGGAACCCATCAGAATTTCCCTCGCCATCGGCTCGGGACTTGTCCACGTCGTGGGCGTTCTTCGTGCAGTGTAAAGGTCCTTGCCGGGCCCGAAACCCTGCATCGCCGTCGGAATCCGGAACTACAAAAGCTCCTAATGGAAGTCCGCCCTTCCAAGCCCGGACCTTCGGGTTTCCCCTCCCGAACCTCCGCATCAAATTTGTGACCGTTTTAATGGCGAAAGTCTTCCGGCGAGGCCCCATCTGCTTCTCGGTCCCCGGGACCCGAGCGTCTCTTCGCCGTCGCCATTTTTTCTTTCGAGGTAGGTGCTTTCACGTCTACGGGCCCCGGCTAGCAGACTTCTGTCCGCAGAGGTCGGTGCATCGCCTAATGTCTGCATTTTCTCCCCGTCCTCTCCGGTTGCCGGGATCCAGGCTTGGCTTCGCCTTCTGGCATTTCCGGTTTCTCCTCGCTGCCCTGGGACCCTCCGGGCCTGGCCGTCCAGAGTTCCATCCCCGGAACTCCATGACGATTCTGTCGTCATCCACGGCAGAACCCCTCCAGCTGCCTGACCTTCGGGCCCCGAAGATACCTTCACCGCCGCTGTCGCCTGATCGCTGCCTATACCTCGCGACGGCCGTCGTCTTCCATCTCTTCGGTCGCCGGGTCCTGGTCCGTCTTTCGTTGCTGCCGTTCAAATCATCGCAAAATACATGCGGCGACCTGCACCTCGCGTTGTTCCACCTCCGGTGTCCTGGGATGCCTTTCACCGCTGTCGCCCGAGAGTTGCCATAACCTCGTGGCTGCTGTCGCCGTACGTCCTCCCGTGGGCCAGACTCTGGGGTTCTCCTCACCGTCGCCGCTGAACCACATTGCAAAATCCTTCGGCGGTGAACCTCCATCAACTCCCCGCCCTCCAGGCTCCAATCTTCTCCTCGCCGCTGCCGTTTAAAATGGTCAAAGATTATGCAGCGGCCGTCAGCTCATGTCCTCCCGGCCACTAGGCCTCGGGTTTCCAGGTGCCCCCTGGCCTAAATGTCATACCTCATTGCTAGTCGTTCTTTCACCTTGCGAGCCCCGGCTCTCGGACTTCCTCCGCTGAACTTCGTAGGCTGTTCTTCCGCCCATTGTTCACCGTCTCCAACGGCCGCCCCTTGACTGCTGTCCGGCCTGAAACCTCCGAGGCTCCTTAAATCAATCCAAACCAACTCAAATCCAGAATCTGACTTAGACCCACATCCTAAATCATGTCGTTCTCCATCTTGGGCCTCTTAAAATACCAAAATTTGGCCAACAGGGGTCTCCGGGAACTTTCGGTCGTGTTTTCCCTCCGTGACAGCATTCCTATCAGGGAAGTTTGGCCCTCTGGGCCCGGATTGTCCAAATGCTCTAAAATAAAATCGATATCATCTGTGGATAAAATTCATGATGTATTTGAGCGGTTATTTAGATGATATGCTCACAATGCGGACTAACATTAACGTTATTGGTGTTTTGTTGTGCTGACTTCGCCCTTTGCTTGCAGGATTTATGGAATCAGCTGCAGGAACTTCAGGAGCCTCCGCCGAAAAGGACAAGGGCAAGAAATCCGGAAGGGCCACTCGTGGAAAGGAAGATAAGGATTAGATGAAGTTCCAATTTCAAGGTGAACCGCTCTAGTCAAAGGTATTGACTGACTGGAAAGAGATCTCATATACCAATATCGGCCAGGTGGACATAGATGAGTTCACCCAGAGGGTCAAGGTCGACCCTAAAACAAAGAATGCCAGGTTGATACACCAAAGTGGAATCGCCAAAGCTGCTAGCTTCCCTCCGTCTCTGATAGCACCTGAATTAGTAATGGCTTGCCGAGAAGCCTATCAAACGGACACCAGAACAATCATGGACAAGGAGGGGAATATCCTCACCGACATGTCTCCAGAAGGAATCACTAAAATATTCCAAATTCCTACATTCCCACATATGCAGGTCCCCACTTTGGAGTAGTGTCAGGCGGCGTGGGATGCCAATCCATTGGGCTACAAGAAGTCAATTAACATTTACTGGCTTAAGGAGAAACTGGGCAGCGTTGCAAAGGTTCTCGAAGAGCTGTTCTGTAGGGACTTCCATGAAGATTATCACGACTTGGTGACTATGCTAAGCATGGTCATGGGTCTCCCGGCAGCCACCTACTTCCAAAAGTGGATGGCTTACTACATTGAACAGATCGTACGAGGAAACGAGGATGTGAAAACTAAGACCTCATTTGACTGGGGGGTATCATCAGCAACTACTTCCACGAGCAGTTTGTAAATGTCAAGAAAAGCTCTAAGTTCTACATGACCTCGTACCTGGTATACTCCTTGGTAGGTCAGAGATAATATAGTGGGCTATTTATGGCGCCAGATCAGGGTCACAAATGAGGGAACAAGCCTTTTGACCGATACCCTCAACTACAATACCGCAACTTAAAAAAGGAGTACTGCCGGGTCAATGATGCCTTCATTGGCCACATCATCAGATTGATAGCCGAAGACTTTGAGAGAAGGGTATCCCATAGCGCCAGGGCACTCCTGAAGGAGTATGCCTTCTTATATATCCATTTTCCCAAGTTCACTTACATCCGTGCCAGGGGATTCACGGAACGGCCGAACAAGTTGCCAAGATACCCTAACGACCGGATCATTCTCCTAAAGCTCTCGCAGTAGCTCCAACACATCCAGATAGTCTTTGGAAGCAAGCACGTAGTAGGGATCCCCTATCCCATGACCCTCGGCCAGGGCCTATATCGAATGCAAACATCTCAATGCGTTGGCAACTCAGAGAAGGAACTTAAAGAATACAACTTTGAATGGTACATGGCTCACCCACGAATGGACCCACATGGCCATGTCAGGAAGGCACTAGGACCAGCATACGCCCACAAGTACCATGTCAAATATTTCTGGGCAAATTGTAAAGATGACAAGGAGGTTCGCATGAGACACTACATGCGCATGACTATGCAGTTTTTGAGGAGGGTGCAGCTATTTCCGGTGCCTAATCAACTTGAGGAGGATGAGTCCACCCTTTTGCACCCAAGGTACCCTACGGTTGCCGACCTGACAATCCCCTCCATCGACTGGGACGAGCAAGAGGTCGATGACCTAGATACTATCACCCAGCCGATTATAGCTCGCACTAGGGAATGGGTTGATGGGCAGGTAGCACAACTAAAGCACCAGGGGGTGGCCCTAACATATGAAGCACTCAAGAGTGAACCAAGTGCCACAGAGGATGTTGCCACCTCTACATCAGCTGGCAAGACTTCCAAGTCTACCCCCGTCACCAGGTCCCAGAAGAGAAAATAAGTAGAAATGGCATAGTTTGCGGACCCCAAAGAATAAGCAACAAAGGATACGGGGGGCTCATCTCCCAAGAAGCTCAAGAAGACACTGATCACAATAGAGGTGCAACCTCCCTTACTCCTTCCTCCCCCAACTAGTGCGATGCCCGCCTCTCAAGCCGCAATCGCCTCATCTCCATAGGTGGTGGACATTTCTGTCCACCTTGCCTCTGTGCCCCCGGCCGGGTCAATAATCAATATCAACTCCTCCTCTAACATGACCACTTCCCCTTCCTCTGTTGCTGCCATGTCACCCATTACCTCCCTACCTCTAGCAACAATAGCATCGCCGGTTCCCCTTTCCACTGTGCCCGAGGCTATTACGCGGCACTTACAGAGTCTTCCTCCTGAGCTCTCGCAGATCCTAATGGACGCTACTCTCCAAGCAGCCCTTGCCCAAGCCCTTGCAATAGCTCAGCCTTCGCAATTGCCAACAGGGCCGCCAGCCATGGAGGCCACAATGCAGATTTCCAAAAAGTTGGAGGAGCTGGAACAAGAGGCTTCGAAGCCTATCGAGGAAGAGGCCGATGATTACTATGAGCACCTCGAATATGAGCATAGAACCATCGACAAGGTGGCCTACGAGGAAGAAGAGACAGGCTCTTCCGAGAGCGGGGATGGAGAGGATGGCTCGGGTGCCAAGGAAATTATTCGGGCTTTCGATGAGGATGTTGAAGAAGAGTTGGCTCAGCAGCTAAAGGATGTTGGGGAGGAGGCAGAACAGTCGCCGCATGGTGAAGAGGGACGGCCGCAAGAAGAGCAGCCTGAAAAGGATGTCACTGAGGCCGAGGCCCATATTGTGAAGAGCCACAAGGCTGAGGCTGTTGAAGAAAAGAAAGAAGAAGAGGTGGCAGGAGAAGAAGATCCCACCCGGATGTTGTCTACCAAGGCACCCGCTAAACACCTCGTGTTTTATCGTGACTCTGACGAAGAGGAGGAAGAGCTTCAAAAGGAAAAGGAGGCAGAAGTCTTGCCTCTAACTGAAATAGGTGAGGGCAGCCATGATGCACCCAAGGACAAATCTGTCATGCCCGATTGGCTGGAGAAGCAGCTTGAAAAGACTACTCCTATTTTGAACGACCCGAGGTCGAGATTGGAAGCCATCTTGGCTCGATCCCTAACCACAACGAAGAAGGAGAAGAAGCCTAAGGTCCGTTCCAAGATAACCATGGACGCTTCTGGCTCCCGGGCAGCACAAGTAGCAACGCCAACTATTGGCCAGGCCAGAGTTAGCTAGAACATCTCTACGATCGACCTAGGGATAGCAACCAGGGAACAGAAGGTCGAACATCTAGAGGAGTCAGTGGCCACGGTGGTGCATCTAATCAAATAGGACAAGGTCACCAAGGATGAGCTCAAGGCGCAAGTTGCTGCCCTGACCGATTATATTCAGCAGTGGTCCTCAGTACATGACTTGCCCACTACCTCTACAACTGCACCGCAGCTACTCTCCAAGGAGCAGATAGATAAGCTAGAAAGGAGGAAGAACTTAGAGAGGACCATTGAGGATTGGTTCCAATAGGTCATAAGCATCAGAAACAAGGGGATCAGCTTGGCTGTGCAGATAGCCAACAGGTTCCTGGACCTGGTCCAATCCCTGGAGGGCACGAAGAAACTCTACACCAATTTCCCTGCAATCTACGACTCCACCGCCCTGAAAATTGAAGCCATTCTTCAGATGCCAAAGAACACATGGGAAGAGAAGCTAGAGCTGAAGAAGGAAGATCACTGGTTGGTGTATGTATGGCACAGAGACCTCATCAACCGAAAGGAGAAAATGGAGCAAATCCAGAGCAGGGTGGATCCAGACATCGCATGGATTAGAGAAATCTAGGCGGAATGCGCCCAATACCTTAAATTAATGATAGGCCATGATATGCCCACGGTACAATTGGACACCAAAAAGATCAAGCCATACTTTGAGGAAAAGATGAAGGATGGGACAACCGAAGATATCACAACAGACTTCCTAAGTTTCGCTGCCTGTGCCTTCGATTGATCAGAGCTATTCAGAGACCAAGGCTCAAAGTATGACGAGGAGGAAGAGGACAGCCCAGCCAAGGAAGAAGACCTCCCAGAAGAGTAGCTACAACCAAGAAAACAACAATTAGCTATAAGACGAAAAAGCAATAGAGTCATCCACTAGATGACGAAATAGGGAAAAGACAAAGAATGTTTTAAAATTGTAAATCTATTTGGGGTAGGTGAAACCCTATTTTGTAATGAATCTTGGCCACACAATTGTAATGAATCTTGGCCATTCATTTAACTTTTGGAAAACTATAAATAGAGCACTCCCCTCATTTGCAAAGGTGAGAGTTGAGTTGTTGTAAAGACATCTTGTAGAAATTTATAAGAAATAGCATTGACTTGGTGCATTTCCTTATTTTCTCTCATGTCATTTGATTCACTTCTCCAATATTAGATGTTTAGCTTAGATCTCTTTGCTGTTTAGTTAGTTGTTTATTGCATTTGGGTAAATCTTAGGAATGCTGTTTGGTGTTTATGAAAATTCCTGCACTGTAGATGATCCCTTAGTCCATACTTTTTGCTGTTTGCTGAAGGTAGATAGCTGTGCAAAGTTAGCCTAGACCTGATTTGAAGCTTCCCCAAACATTTATATTTAATTCATGCATGTACATGGTGGAGGAAGGATGAAATATTTGCAGCCCCTTAGAAGATAGCACAATTTCCATGATACTGTGAAATCCCTGGTTAAGTGGGATATTGTTTTAAGGAATTGTCTATTGTAGGAACTCCATTGTCACTATTCATTGCAAGTTTCATACTTAGGAACTTTTCTTCCCCTTCGCTCTTTTTCCACTTTTTTTAGAAACTGAACAATACCAAGGTTCATTACACATTATAGAGCCAAATATAACAACCAGATGGAGTTTGAGACTGCTGTTTGAACCTACAGCCAACACATAACTGCTTTCATGCTAAGAACTCCTTTTCGAAGATCCAACTTCATGCTTTGTGCCCACACTTTGTATTTCTGTAAGGCCGCCTTGTAATTCTAGCAAATCACATCAAACTACTGAGGTATCTAAGCACTGTCATGACCTGACATCCGAGAGACCTTAGGATAGTGTTTTATAATCTGATTGTGGAAGATTGTCTGTCAAGAGAGGTAGTGCACCTATGCATTACTTGTGTTGAGAAGTGCATAAAAACACCATCAACAAAACTGGTGCTAGGAGGGCCACGATCAGAATACCAAGCTACTAGATAAAGCAAAGCTGGATTGGATCAGATCATTCTCCCCAGAAAGGTTTCAAACGATTCTATGATCAACACCAAACAAGGGAGAATTTGAAGAATTGCAGCCTCCCATGAGGGAAAAACGAGCACAGGGAAGCACAGCGAGACATCATCGTTTCACCTTCCCACTGGCAAGGCGACCATCACATTGGAGGACATCTAGCGCATACTATGATTGCCCATTCATGGCTGCCAGGTGATCTACAATATGGAGGGTTGTGAGTACTGCACCAAAGTCCTTGCCACTTGAGACATTATTTACTACGAGGGGCAGATCGAGCTGGAGAGATACAGAGTTATAGCACCTCCCTTTCACTAGGCCATTGCAATGATCATTTTGGGTTTGGTTGCCCCAGAAAAATGAGAGTGGTATTTCAGTCCAGGTTGGGGATACTGTTGGGAAAGGATGGTCCAAGACAGGCCAGTTCGGTTTGCATGGCGGCCCATCCTTTTGGCTTCACTCTACAGGGATTTGCTTGAGTACGCGTATATGGATGGCTAAGCACTGGGGTCGGCATGATGCTCCTTCATATCTGGGTGTGGGAGCACATTTTTGTGCTACGTCCATGGGTGGTTCCAGTTATGATGGGGGCAGAGGATGCCCTAGTGGCACGATACAGAGGGGGTGTGTCATTCACACACACCGGCGAGCACGGGATCCCCTACTGGAGACGAGTCCTAGATGAGATGCTGGTGTTTACTTGGAGACCATATCTTGGTTAGCCCGAATGGGCTGATGATGTAGATCAGCTCTTCTACTGCCATTAGGATCGATACATGCAGGGCCAAGAGCTTATGATGATTGAGTGTTGCCTGCCAGGGCACGTGCAACGTCAGTTTGGAGAGCCACAGGATCGAGCAGATGATAGTTATGTAGCCATCTTTGCATGCAATATGACAGAGGTGGCATGAGGGCCTAACATTCCTACTGCGGAGACAGTTAACAGCTTTTGATAGCTAGCGGCCCAACAAATCCAAGCACCACACAGGCTTTTAGAGATTTGCTTAGACCTCCTCTTCGGTTGACTATTCTAGGTGAGGATCCAGAGGCACACAGGGTCAGAGGTAGGGGGAGAGGATGAGGACAAGGACCTAGGGTCATGATTCGTTAGGATCCACAAGGGGTGCCCCTAGTTCTGCCAAGTCAGGGAGATGTCCATATGCAGGACCAGCAGTAGGACCCACCATTCCCACCACCATGAGTTGAGGGTAAAGACCAGCCTCATGCGCAGCCACGGGTACAACCAACAGGGCAAGAAGACGCACAGGATGCCTTGATTTTATAGTTACAGGCATAGGTACAGGAAGTGATGGCTGAGAGGGACTAGGAACAGGCTGAGAGGGAGCAGCTCATAGCAGAGAGAGATCAAGCGGTGTAGCAGAGATAGGCTGCAAAGCTAAAGGTAGCCACAGAGCTAGGCCACAAGTAGCAGATTGAGAGCATGACAGCCTCCTCATATCAGGGTACAGTGCCAGTTCAATCTTAGAAGGATGTTATCTGAGAGATAGAGTACTACCGATGGGCCTACCACAACACTGTACCTAGAGCAGATTGGGTTCTTGAGTACTCAGAGTGGGCCAGTCATAGACCACTAGAGGGTCATGGTGACAGGGGCAAGGTCAACATCCATGGAGATCGACCCTGATCAAGATGTTATGATGCATTTTTTGTGACTTATAGGATCTTTTTTGATAGCCTAATGGTCATTTTGTACTGATTGACATATATGTACAATGATCCTATTTTATTCTTTGTACTATGACAGTGATATGATTGACGATATACTTGAGCCGATGATGATTTTGATGTGATACATTGTGTACCTTTATCTATGCATGTATGATTTATTTCTATATGTTTTGCAATGATGTTTTATGGATGTATTTATTTCTAATGATGCATGTGTTATGATTATGAATAACAAATCTATATTATGTTAACCTATGATATGATGTGCAATGATGTTAAATATATGATGGTTTATTTTATGCCAATGCAATATGTGAAATGATTTGATTTATGGTATATGCAAATGGTGGAATATGCTTAATTATGGAATGATTTGTGGATGTATGTAATATGATACGATGGTTGTGATTTGATGCTAATGAAATTGTGTTAATGCATAATGAGATGGTTTTATGAGATGCAATAAATAATGATATATGTGATGCAATGATATTTTAATGCAAAGTGATATGCATAATGAATTAAATGCTTATATGCCTATTGCTTATGATTATGCAAAATGATTATGGAATTCTTTTGTAGATGTTATGTGATGGTTGATATGATAGATGGTAATACGAAATGTTTATGAAGTGCAAATGAATGTTTATGCAATGATCGATATAATTCCATGAGATGCAATGTAATGGGTGAAATGCAATGACATGGATGCACCTATTGATGGATGTTCATGATAGCTTGTTTATATGATGATGCAATGTTTCCTATATGATATACTTATGCAATGTGCTAATTATTTCTATATGATATGCTTATGCAATATGCTAATGATTTGTGGATGTGGGATTGATGATGATGGTGGTGATGATGATCCACTGTCATAGTACTTGGTTAGCGTGGTTAGTATGTAAAGAAGAAATCATTTCAACAAGATGCATGATGACACAAATGTAGGTGATGATGATGATGATGATGATGATGATGATGATAACACACGTGGTACAATGGATCAAGGTATAGAAAACCAGGATGGTGTTGTACCTAGTGTGATGGACTTTGACTCGATGATCAGATAGGAGTATTCTTGTTCACACCTAACATACAAAAACCTTTCTAGGTTGTATTTCAGAAGTTTCAAACACCTCAGACCAAAAAATGGAAAGGTAAACCTATCCCTATAATAGTCAACAAGTTGCCCAAGACCTCTTCCATACATACCTAACAAAGCAAGTATTCGCCGAGGTTATATTACAAGAGCATCCAACAAGCACAACAGACAAAAGATAATGATCATTGCCCCATTCCTATTTCTCTAAATCCATTGTTTTGGGATATCATCGAGACGTCCTTGGAATGAGCGCAAAATAAGATAAGTCCAAAGTAAAGACCAAGTAAACAAACAACCTAATGCTCTTCAATACCATTAATGAAAAAATGATGTGTTTCCTAAGATGATAACCGAAACTTATTGCCAAAAGATAATGCCTATTGTTGGAAGGATTCATCATAGGAAATGTTAGTGTATGGCGCACATCATTTCATTTATAAGGGATGATTGATATGGGACCAACTGGATGATGAGTTACCAATACGAAGAGATAACCAACTTGCTTACGCATTGACATAGACTTTAGACTTGACATTTTTGAGTTCTCACTTTTAAACCTGCTAGACTTGTTTCTGACTGTTTCACCAAAGGTTGAGGATGACGATCAGTTTATTATGAGTGGTGCTTATTGCAAGTGCAAGCGAGATGAGGCAAATGGATTTTTCAAATATTTGGATGTTTTTGATGTTTTGAAATGTTCTGAGGCTGTTTTTGGTGTTTTCAAGATTTTGCAAATGTTTTGATTTTTGATTTTTTAAATGTTTTGGGGTTTTCTAAGATTTTGACCAAGAGACTAACCTAAAGACCTATCCTAGGGGTCTTGAGGGTTGGTCGATAGACTAGCCTTGCCTATGTTATACACGTAGAGACCACGTAGTTTGACTGACGACTTGACCAATTTACAGATGATGATATACATGATGAGATGTCAGTTTATTGTGACAAACTCCTATAGGACTGACCTAAATGTCTTGGGGGATGATCAAAGATCAACCTTGCCTACGTTCAAGCTCAGAGATGACGTAGTTCGACAAGACAACCCTGTTTTTGGTTTTTTGATATGTTTTGATGTTTTTTGATTTTTTGATATTCTGATGTTTTTGGATTTTCTGATTTTGAGGACTTTTAAGATTGTACACGAATCTGATCTGATGAGAGCGTGCCCCCAGCATGATGCAATAGACTACTCTGATAAAGGCAGGATAAACTGACCTTGAGGATGGGCTGAGTAGTACTAGGAGGGATCATGATATGAACACAGGACCAAGCTATGGTGTAGATAGATGTGTGATGGATGGAGACCTGAATGAGATGGATGATGGAAGCGAAATGGGTGGATAATGTAGATCAAGCCATAAAGATCCTGGTGGATGGAAAGTGCTTATTTACACAAGGTGCCTGTTTGCCAGGTTTTCATCAAGGTACTTGCCCAAAGTGCCCCCAAAGTGGTTATCACTAGAGGACGATTTTTTTTATCCTTTTTTTGATTTTTTTGGATTTTTTGCTTTTTTGATTTTTTTGTTGTCACCAAGACCCCTATTTGCTAGGTTTTTTCCAAAGTAACCATTTTTTTAGGACTTTTTTTGATTTTTTGGATTTTTGGTTCTATACCTTGAAAGATTTAGTCATAAAACTTTTTGAGATGAGAGCTATTCATGGGCTCCTACAGAGGTTCCCCTTCGGGTGTTGATAGCTGATATTCCCCTGATTTATAACTTGTGATGATGAAAGGTCCCAACCAATTAGGTTCAAACTTGCCTTTCCTACTGGGGTTCGAGATATTCTTTTGATTTTCTTTTAAGACTAGTTCTCTGACTTGGAAAGTCCTGCTTCTAATTCTCTTGTTGTAGCTCTGTTTGAATCTATTTTAATAGACTTGTAGATGATTCAAAGTGTCTATGTGTCTCTCATCCAGTAGCTCTAGCTCATTTAATCTTGATACCGAGTAGTCCTCATCAGTGATGATATTTTGCAAATGATATTCTGAGGGATGGGAGCTCAATTTCAATTGGGAGTAGGACCTCTAATCCGTAGACCAAGGGAAATGGGGTGGCACCAGTGGGTGTGCAGATGCTAGTTTGATAAGCCTAGAGGGCAGGATTAAGCTGTAAGTGCCAGTCACAACCTGTGTCATTGATAGTTTTCTTAAGGATTTTGAGGATGGTTTTGTTCATGGCTTCTGCTTGGCCATTTACTTGGGGATAGTACGGGGTGGAGAAGCGATGCTGGATTTTGAATTTCTCGCACAAGTCTCAAACCTCCTGGTTCTTGAAGGGTGTCCCATTATCTGAGATAATGGCTTGTGGGACACCGTAACGATAGATGAGATAGTTTAGGATGAATTTTGAGATTTTCTTCCTAGTGATATAGGTCATGGGTATAGCTTCCACCTACTTAGTGAAGTACTCAGTTGCAATTATAATGAATTTATGGCCATTGGATGAGGTAGGTGAGATTTTCCTAATGATATCGAGTCTCCACTGTGAAAAAGGCCATGGTGTGACGATTGGGTGAAGCTCTTGAGTTGGAGCATGGATGAGGTCCCCATGCTGCTGACATTGTAAACACCTTTGAGCATGATCATGCGCTTCTCTTTCCATTGTGGGCCAATAATACCCCATCCTCAGCATTTTCTTGGCGATGGTCACTCCACTCGAGTGTGAGCCACAGATACCGTTATGAACCTCAGTTAGAGCGGTTAATGCCTCCTCAGCATTTAAAAAACATAACAAGCTACCTTCTATGCTTGTACAGTATAAGGTATTACCTAGGATGACAAATCTAGATGCCTTTTGATAAAGGTTCATTTTAGGTTTGATGGGAGGTCAGTAGGTATGACTCCTATGCGAAGATATGTGTAGACGTCATGATACCAAGGATCGCCAGGACCAACAATTTCACACACATATTCTAATTTTGGTACCTCAAATGTGGGAACAAGAAGCTACTCAATTAGAAATTCATATTTCAGCACGTTATGAGAGATGTCTAATAGAGACCCGATTGTATCCATGGCATCTGCTGCTCTGTTGTTGGTTCTTAGAATTTGATCGAATGTTATGTCAATGAAGTTTTCCTTTAGAGTTTCCACCAATTTCTTGTATGGAGTGAGCTTATCATCCTTAGTCTAATATTCATTATTGACCTAATTTATGATCAACTAAGATTCTCCATATACCTTTAGAGCTATGATATTCTATTGCACTGCTATCCTGAGGCCTATAGTCAAAGCCTCATATTCTGCTATGTTGTTTGTACAAGGAAATTCTAGTTTGTATGACTTCGGTATGCAATCCCCTTGTGGGGTGATGAAGAAGACACCAGCTCTTGACCCATGTTGTGTGTATGAACCATCAAAGTATAGCTTCCAGTGGTCTGCTATGTTGAGGTTAAAAATGGATTTGTCTAGAAATTCAAATACAAGAGGATTCTCAGCATAAATTGGTGCCTCTGCCAGTTGATCTGCAATAACTTGACCTTTAATGGATTTCTGCTCTACATACTCAATGTCATACTTTGATAATATCATTACCCATTTTTCCACTTTGCCTGTGAGCATTGCCTTTGATAAGAGATACTTGAGGGGATCAATTTTTGCAATGAGCTTTATCTTGTGTGCCAACATGTAATGTTTGAATTTTTCAGATGCAATCACTATCGCGAGGCAAGCTTTCTCGATGAATGAGTAGTTTAGCTCATGACCTACCATTGTTCTACTGATATAGTAGATAGCCCTCTCCATTCCATTTTCATTATGTTGAGCAAGAAGAGCTCCAAGGGTTGCTATTGTTGCTGACACATATAAGATCAATGGCTTTCTCGAGATAGGTGGCATTAACACTAGTGGTGTCAGTAGGTATTCCTTGATTTTTTTAAATGCCTCTTTACACTTTGTATCCCATTTGTATGCTAACCCCTTGTGGAGTATGTAAGAATATGGATTATGCTTGTCTGCTAGTTGTGCTATAAATCATCGAATGGATTGAAGTCGGTCTTGGAGGCCTCGTAGTTGTTTTAATGTCTTTTGTGTTTCCATCTCGAGAATTGCTTTTACTTTTTTTGGATCCACCTCGATACCCCTCATGGAGACTATGTATCCTAGTAGTTTACCTGATTGTACACCAAAGATGCACTTCTTGGGATTTAGTCTGACTTTGTATTCCTCCAGTCTGTCAAAGATAGCACTTAGGGTTTCTATATGATCTTGTCTCTTTCTTGAATTAGCTAGGATGTTGTCGACATAGTCTTTGACTATTTTATGAATCATGTCATGGAATATTAATCTCATGGCCATTTGATAGGTTGCTCATGTGTTATTTAGGCTGAATGGCATCATTTTCCAGCAGTAGGTCCCCCATGGACAAGTGAAAGCCATCTTATGTTGATCTTCTTTTGCTATCATGATCTGGTTGTATCCTAAAAATCTGTTAATTAGTGATAGCATCTCATGTCCTCCTATCATGTCTACTATCATGTCGATGTTGGGAAGCGGGAAATCATCCTTGGGACATGCCTTGTTCAAATCTCTGAAGTGTGTACAGATTCTAATGGCTCCGTCAGGCTTTGAAATAGGTACCAAGTTTGATACCCATTCTAGATAGTCAATTGGTTGGATAAATCCTGCATCTAGCAACTTTTTGAGCTCCATTTTGACTAACAAAGTGATTTGAGGATGCATTTTTTGAAGCTTTTGTTTGACCGACTTTGCTTCTAGATATACTGCTAAACGATGAACCACAGTCTCTAGATCTAGCCCTGGCATGTCAGCATAACTCCATGTGAAGTTTATTTTCCTTTCCTTTAGGAATGTTGCTAGGAGTTCTCGCTTTTCTAATAATAGTGATTACGCATAAAATGTGATATGTAGAGTCTCCTTCGTTCCTAGGTTGACTGGATTGCGTTCTTCAGCCAAGACTGCTGACTTTTCTCGGTGGATAACTCTTAAAGGAAGATTGAATCCTGCATTCTCTGGCGCCTTAGGGAGGCTTTCACCATTGGATACGTCCTTTCTTTTTACTTTTTTCTTGTCTGAGAGTGCCACGGTGTGGTTTTCACTTAAGGACCTAGATATGATTCTTAGTTTCTCACTTTTATGACAAAATGATTCAATCATTTCCCCATAATAGGCATGTGTGTCTAACTCCATTATAAATCCTACCTTGTGATCTCCCTCTAGAATTTTATCCCTCAATCCCATGAATTATGAGGGTGCCTCATCATTTTTGAATGTATCGAGAACTGGTGGTCTTCGTTGGTCGTAGTCAATTAGTTGGGGGTACACTAAACGGATCTCATGATTTTGATGATCGAATTCAAAGGATAGGGTACTAATCATACACAGGGTGGTGTCCTTGAATAACCTAGGTAGATTGGTCAAGGTATTTTCATCATTGCTACTAATATAGGGCTCTGTTATAAAATTATGTGTGTCCCTACCTGTGACTATTGGTGAGTGTACTTGTACTAGTACTGGCTGAGGAAAGACATTAGCCATTCTAACTAGAGGACTTAGGCCACGTATGGTTATTCTTGGAGGGGTACATCCAAGACCAAGATTTGTTATGGGTCGCGTCTCTGGAATAATAGGTATTATGAGCCCATTGTCATTTTGTCCCAGTCGTTGATTTCTATCATAGCCCATTGCAATCATCATGTGTAGGCCCTTGATTCTTTCGTCCATTCATAAATTAGTTGTCGGTCTTTCATCTTACTACAACATGTGAGATGGATCTGCTTCAATGACCTCATGGCCAAGGTCTCCCCATCTTGTGAATTCAGGATAGTTTTTAGGATAGGTTTGTGATGTGGAAGCTTGATTTTCTTGTGGGCATTTCCATGATCTAGGAGATTGTGGTAACTCTCCTACCACAAAAGCATTGTTAGGGAGTTTGTAGCTTCCACAACTGTCCTCCTAGATGATTAGCTTGATATCAGAGATGGTGGGGATGGCAGGTGTCTCTATCGCAAAAGTGGACGTGAGAGTGGCAGGATCGATATATGATGAGGATGGGCCCTCATCATTCTTTGGCACTTGGGGGATTTTGTAATACATAGCTTCAAGATTTTTGCAATATGAAAATGGTTTGAGATCTCCATGGACAGTAACCTCTTGTCCATTATGTGTAAATTTCACACATTGGTGGAAGGTTGATGCTATGGCTTTCATTGCATGGATCCATGGGCATCCCAAGAGGATATTATATGGAAATTCGAGGTCCAAGACCTAACAGGTAGTTTCCATGAGCTTTGGCCCTACTTGAATAGGGAGTTTAATCGTGCCCTGAGACACTCTTTCTTGGTCATCGTATGCGCTGATTGTGATGCCCTTTCCTTTTTCGATATAATCTTCTAATATTTTCAATTACTTGATGAGGCTAAGAGAACAGATGTTCAAACCTGTACCTCCATCCACCAAGACCCTTTTGATTTTTCTCTTGTTGACAATGGCTTCCTGTAGACATGCAAAATTAGCATTATGCATTCATTAAGTAAATTAGGCTTCACGTGCATCCACTCATTCATTTAATCAGGTTCACCTTCATCCATTCATCAGGTAATCTCATTAATCTCCTAAGGTCATTTATTTAAAATCAAATAAACATTATCATCAACCTTTTTAATCAAATAAATCAAACATCCATCATAATGCATTTCCATCCTTTCTGATTTAAATAAATCAAATATTTATCTCAAAAAGGTCAAAACATCCTAATCATCATCCTAGCTAATTAATCTCGATTAAATGCTAATCCTCACCACTTGCATCATCTAGATATCTCCACTTGCACAAATAAATCAATTTATTGATTTATTAAATCCAAGATTTTCCATCAACATGGCATTTATGGGGAATATTCCCTCAATTTTGAATTCAAAGGCAAGTTGATTTGTCCCTCCAACATAGCATTTATTGCTTATTTTCTTGTCCCCCTCTCTAAATTTATTGCAAAATTTGAATTCAAATTATCCCTCTCATGGGTACTCTTCTCAAATCTTGCACATGCATCAACCACTCACATGATGACAAGTGTCCTCATCTCATTGGCTTGTTTTTGATCCCACATTGCTCTCTCATATGCATTCTTTCAACTTGATAATCTTTAAATGAGAGGCTTCATCCTTCAAGCAAAGCCTCCACAATCTTGATGCAAAGTCATTCTCTTCACATGGAGAACTGATTTTCTCCATTGCATCCTCATCACCAAGCTTAATCAAGGGTTGGGAAAGTGCTACTTTTCACATCAAAGTAGCACCAATCCACTATGAGATAAGTAAACTTCATGTTTTCATATGCATTTTCTTGGTTTTGTTGCTTATTTCATTTGCATTTGGAAGCATTGAGGTATCATTTCATAGGGATGTTCTTTTTTTTTTTTTTAAATGGCATACTAAGGTGTGTGTTTGAGCAAATGCAAATTTTGACATCTACATTCTGGTGCTAGAAGGAGGGCATTTGATTGATTAGGATTTTATTTATTTTTATTTCAAATCATTATGGCACTATGAGATAATGGATTGGGTAGACTCAAAGCCATCAATGGCCATGCACTCATTCATAGTTTTTCTTGAAGAAATATCATGTCTTAAATAGTTTGTGAGAGTACTCTGTTGTTTTATTAAAGTGAAGATCATGGTCAAATCATATTGCAGCATCCAGCGTATGGCAGGGCACCATCAGATAAGTGTGTTAAATTTATAATTCACTGCTTCTACCATTAATATCACTGACTTTCTATCACTATTTCTTTTTGTTTATCACAAATTTTCTAAAGCAACAAATGTCTAGAAGTTTACATTCATTTAGATACCTTGCACAAGATCTAGCTGCACTTACGTGTGAAAGAATCCACTTCAACTTCCTAGTTTCTTTTATGATGCTATTGGAATTTACGTAATCATGAAGTTTTGTTCTGTTAAACAAAAGTCTCTCGTATCTTCATAGGAGAACACCAACCTTGCAACTTTGCAGTGCCAGATTACTTGACTATGGGGAAAACTATATGATTGACTGTGCTTGACTTAGAATTGTACTGGTATTTTCTTTGTTCATTAAGAGATTTAGATAAAATTGAACATTTTAATCTCTATTATGATGTATGAAATTTCTTTATTTACTTGAAGAAATCAAACAAATATCACTAGAGTAAAAGTAATTACACTTAGTCTGAAGGATCCCTTGAGTACATCTTTCACTTTATCAAAATCTGTGTTAATGCAATGAAGGAAATGATCTACAGGGTTTCAATTTCTTGGACAAGTGAAGCCTACCTGTGTAAAGCAAATCACCACTGTAAAAGCAGATCCACATGAAATAGTTTTTACTTGCCTATCCCTTAATGCTTCTACTACTGTTGGTGTACTTCTATCTTCAATATCTGCATGTCCTAGCCTTCCATTTGCACCCTTCCCCCACATATAAACCTCCCCTTTTGAGGTCAAAACTACAACGTGGAATGAACTAGATGAGATTTCCTCAACAAACTCTCGTTTGAGCTTACCTTCAACCAGAACAATAGCCTTTCCATCAACTTGGGTGCTTCCAAGCTGACCATGGGCTCGACTTCCCATTGTATAAACCTAGCCTGAAACTATAAGAGCAATAATGAGAGTTTGTCCACAAGCTGCTTGAACAAAAGAATAGTTACCAAGGGTTGCAACACAAGTTGGAACTAGCTTCCTCTCTTTGTCGGCATGCCCCAATCTGCCTTTGTCACCATCTCCCCACGTAAATAATTTTTGACATGAAGAGTTAGAATTCAAGTTACCCGCTGAAACCTCAACTACAGTAGCTGTATGCCATGGACCACAAGCTACTGTAATTGTCTTCAAGCCCCTCAAGGATTCAACTTGGCAATAAACTATTCACTGACTCTGATAACCACGCATGGTTGAGGCAATAAAGGCACATCTCTTCACTCACTTGGAAGAAATCAAAGCTTTCCTCTATGGACAGTTTCAAAGACAACAAAATATGTATCTCCCACACCTAGGCCTGCGCACTTATCACGTGATCAGTGCATGCCATAGGATGACATTTCTTTAAGGCTTTCTATCAAATAGTTCAAGTGCGTTGTCTGCGCTTCTTCTAGGCATTTTGTCAAACAGTTCACGCACCCTGTCTATGCTTTCACGTCTCACTGTCAACAGTTTTCCTACCTATGTCTTTTGCTTAAGAGTTCTAAAGCCTTTTTCAAATCCATTTTGTGCATATCATACAATCACCACACTTCATGCAACCATATTTCTATCAGGCAGACTGTTAAACAAGTCACGTGCCTTATCTATGCTTTCACATTTCTCTAGAAACAGTTAACGTGCCTTGTCTATTCCTTGTCTATGTTTTCACAAGGAACTATAGGTTGGCTCTAGAAAGGCTAAGGAATTTGGTCTTACACCTACCATTGGCATTAATTTGAAAGCAGTGGGCACCATACTTTTACATCTGCCAAATGTATTGGCTTGAAAGTCCAAAAAAAAACTATTTATTTGCTACTTTTATTCATCATCAGTTTATGTTTCTGTATATGCCAAAGAACCATGTATTTATTCGCTACTTTGACTATCATTAGGGGTCTTCATCATAGACAAAAGAGGATCCTACATGTCTCTTACAATTTTCTAGATAATAATGTGCAGTAAATGAGATAAATGATATTGATGTGTTTAGTCAAATCTGCAGATATCATAAGGTGGAATATACAGAATATCATTTAGTGACTTCAACCACCACTTCAAATCCTCTGCCAAAATGTCATGTCAAACAGTAATGTACCTTATTGAGGCACCGGGTCAAACAAGTCTATTATCCTCTGAGGACACATCAATCCTAAACATCTGATTTGCTCATTGGTGGATGTGTCCATTTTGGGAAGGACTCTTCTGCAAGCATTCATTTCGCATGGCTATAGTAGGATGACCTAGGGTTTTGGCACCCATAGATTTTTTTTTTATTTCAATCTAAAATGTCTCTCTATTTATTATGGCAAGGATGGTAGGTCATTTGCATATTTGAAAGATTAGTGGAGAACATTAGGATAAAGGTCAAATTGACAAACATATTATCAAGATGAGTCCCTATCAAAAACTTATTGTTGACTAAACAAGTGGAAATTGACCAAGCTGTTAGAAACATTACAAAATTGAATAAGTAGTAAACATGTCTAATTTATTGGCTGAGTTGGTTTTTATGACTTGGCTTTTATTACTTGAGGGAGTGTGGGGTACAAGCAGATTTTATTGGGGATTGGCATGTGTTATAAAGATCATCAATCGAGCATTATTGTGGATTGGCATTCATTTAAGAAGACATCAATACATGATTTCAAGGAAAAGAAACTCTTGCATTGAATACAATTATTTTATTTGAAAAATGTATTCATCATGAATTTCATTTCTAATATTTTACTTTGTGGGGCTTGTAGGTAAAGGAGAAATCAAGCATGGGAATCAAGCGAAAGTAGAAAAGCAAGATTGGTGTTGAAGAAAATAAGGCATAGACATTTGAAGATTGACAAAGCATTTTTGAATGCTTAAGACTTTTTGCTTTAGTTTTTTATTTTCAACCAACTTAATTTTTGGATTATAAAAAGAACAACTCTTGAAAGCTTTCATTTTCATTTTGAAGTTGGTTAAAATTGACCTTAGCAACTCACTAGACTTTACTTTTGGGTTAAAATTGAACAAGGTAATTTCTCACACTTCATTTGGTTCTCTAAAAAATAAATCAAATCATTGCTTTGAGGCTAAAATGAACATGTGTTTTTCATATTTTGCAATCTTTTATGCAAAATAATCTCATCTAAAAAGGTGTATGCGCTTCTCTTGTGCTTCACAGCGCTCTTGAGAATCAAAAGTATTTTTAATGACATTAGGTTGCATAAAAGATCACCTCCACACTTTGATTTGGGCATAAAAATGAACAAGATCTTTGTGAGTGTGAGTTAGGTATATCGCGTGTGTTCTCCCTTTGTTTCTGAATGAAGGACGATCGAACTACAGATGTGCTTGCTCGCTATTGTTTACCTTTAGAGGGGCCTGCCTAAGAGACACATCCAAAGGAGAACTCGAAGGCAACTCCAACCAATTTTTCATTCAGGACAGTATACAAATGGATAAGACTAAACTATCAAGTCCTCATGGTATGTAGGCCTTAGCCGTACAGTGTCTTTTAGAATGAGGTACTACCATAAAATGTATAAGAGCCCCTAGTAGGATTGATTAAATCCTTTAGTGTCTTGTTGGATGCTCGCAAGGTTCCATGTCCCCAATGCTGTGTCATTAAGAACCTTGTTTATAGTAGCCATCTAGTCCATCCAACGAGTTTATCAAAGTGGTGCATTGGAAAATAGATTCCAAGAAGTTAGTTGCCATGACCGATCTTGGTTGAAATACAGAGGTTAAGACTTCATTCTTAACATGCCTTTATATTTTATCCTTGGTTGCATGTAAAATCATCTCTTCTACTACAAAGGGCATGAGGTAAGCCCACCAAGAAAAACGTACCAATTGAGCTAGGATGTTACATTGCTTGTTTGAAAACATAGTGCATTTATCGAAACATTGGAAAACCAACATTCAACGTCATCATCAAAGTTTCAAACCCCTTAGTTAGAGCAAATACCTTTGACAAATCCCAAAAACTATTACTTACCCTTGGGATTATGTCCTTAGAGGTTTCTAAGTAATTGGGTTTACATCTTAATTTGCTCTTACAAAGGTCAACATTAGGCAACCCTTGTCCTAATTTCTTGGAACTTCCACATAGCACTTTGTGGGATGAAAAGAAGTTGTGACATTGGACACTCAGTTTGAAACCTAATCAGGAAGTGTTTTTGTGGTAAAAATAAATCATTAAGCAAAGATAAAAAATTGGACCCCACACATGTGCTTGATATCTTTTGGTCATATGATTTTCATGAAAACATTGGTCTTTTAAGTTTGAATTACTCTTAGAGAAAAGTGTGTTATTCAATATCTTGGCCTAGTAAACAAAGTCTCTCTAAGTCTCTTAGGATCATCAAAACTTTCATCATCCATCCAAACAACTTTAGAGCTTTTGAAAAACATCATTCTAGACTTAGGCACATCATCAAAATCAAAATCACCTTATTTAGTTAGGTGTAGGGGAATGCATCCTTTCTCATACATTTAATTGAATTAGCAATCCTTTAAACAAGTTCATCCTAAGATAACATCTAACATCTTAGGGTTTACAAGTTCACTATCCAAATTGACTAATCAAAATCAAACCCTAAGTCTAGCATTGATCCAAAGTCCCTAAACGTTCAACACTCATAATTTACACATTTCATCCTCCATCTCGTCGTTGGTCCTAAGAACCTTAGAGGTCACTTTTGCAACAAGGTCAAAACACAAGGAGAACATGGAATACAAACTTGATCCATACATCTCAAGTAATCCAAATCAATTGAATCTTCAAAGCCTTACAATTCTGATTGATTATCAAAACTCACACTTATAAAATCCATACATGGGACCATTACCTTCGACAAATGTCAATAGACCAACAAGTGTGAGTATGCCCAAATCATAGATTGGAACACATTTCCCAATGGTAAATCCAAGCCCAAACCTACAAGTCTATCAATCGAACGATCAATGCATGAACCTTGAAACGAACAATGTCATCCCACTAAATCCCTACATGCCAAAGGAGAACGTACCAAGTGCAAGTTTTTGAAACATAAATCCAACAAAATTTGGGATGGATACATTTGCAAATCATATGAATATTCCAAACATGAACAATGGTCAATTTCAACCTATCATGCCAAATTTGAGCGTCATCCCAAATCAAAACATTGTCCAAAATCAAACACAAGTGTACATCCCAAATCTGCTTGAACAAAATCCAAAACAAGGGAATCAAATGCAAAATCAAGATCAAATTTCACTAGAGATACTTGCTTCACATGCCAAAATAATTGAATTATTGAGCCAAGAGATGTCTTCACTCCAAAATTAGTACACTCTTCCTTTGGTTGATCCATGTCATCAAAGTGTTGAGTTGTGTCCACAAATGCATCAAGAACAAAATCTCCAATGTCAAGAAGTTAGATATCAAGATCAACCACATCAAAAAAGCCAACCCCCACATCTTGAAGATCAATCACCACATCTCCAAAATCAATCACCAGAAGGTCAACTTAAAGTGAAAATCTCACAAAGAAACAAGAGACAATACACACCACTTGGGAGACCAATCAAATCAGTCTTGCAACAATTGGTACAAGAAAATATCATCAAGCTCACCATCTATGGGAACTATCAAGAACCCTTAGTTAAACCACCAGGGTATAATGAGGAGCACCATTGTGATTATCACAAAACAAAGGGACACACAACATTAAGTTGTATTCGACTAAAAAATCTCATCCAAGACCTGATTGATTATAAGATAATTGCTATTGGGGATAATGATAGCATTGTCAATCTCTCCACCATGACTATTGAGAACAAGAAGAAAGATCAATCCATCACTGAGCACCTTGAAGATGTTTCCACCCCATCCAATGATCAACTCGCCATACATCAAGAACCACTTTTTAGTGATATATTTCAAGGAGTGTTAGGATTAATTAATCCTATTGAAATAATGAAGATTTCATTCACCTATGATCATGTTGAAAATGTCTCTACATCGCCTTTTGAGTTAGAGGACATATCTCAAGAATTTTTTCAAAAGCATGATCAAAATATTTCACCAAGGTATAGCAATGGTCCTTTCCAAGACATATTGACCTCCGTCGACCTCATGGTTATAGATACTAGAAGAACCCTAAACTTGACACTTGAGAATAATGAACCATTTAACATACGTAATGATGACATCCAAGAACCCCTTATAGGAAATCCATCCTTTGAAACTGATCCATGTCAAGAACTTGATGCAAAGCATGTCAAAAGTAACCCTAAAATTATTCAAGATCAAGAATTTGTATCTTCAAGATACTACAATAACCTAATGGACACTCTCCTATCTATGCTAGATGATCACATCCATATAGCACATACTCCTCCATCTACCCATGAGATGCTTTCTTTGGATGGACACGTAGGTGATCTTCAGCTAGAACAAGATTTTGTTACACAAAAAGAGCGGATTACTAATTCCTACAGTCAAACAGAGTTGTCAACAACAGTATCAGATATATCACAAATGCAGACTAAGAACATCATGAATAAAGATATTGAACATTATCCACTCAAGGAAGAAAATCAAATAGAACAAAATATTTTAGAGTTAACAGAGCAAAAAATGGAAATAATGTCATCTACAGTGGTCATTTGTCAAAGCATGCTTACTGAACAAGACATCTCAAAACAAGCAGAATCAAAGCATGAAGGTATTACTTCCACTATACTGGGGGCAACTTTGTCTCAAGTAAACGTCAATATAGGGAGCATGAAGAATCCTTATGGTGAAATCAATGCCAATACTACAACTAGTTGTGTCATGAATCTTCATCCACCCATCACCCCATCCATGAATTGGGACCGATGTCACATGAAATATTTGAATCAAAGTACAAAGAATGTTATCAAAGGAAAAGAAGCGAAAAAGCATAATGGACAAGTCAAATACAAATGGATACCAAAAAATATAAAGAAAGATCATCCCTATCAAACTCCATTAGTCAAATAAACTATGGGGAAAAATAAAAGAGGGAAAAGTATCCATCAAAGATGTCCGCAAAATCAAAAGCATGCTTTTCAAGCAATGTACAAAGTGTATCAAGCACTTGGTCCTAATTCCATGCACACTTCCATATCCACCCATCATTGCTCATCTTCTCAAGTTTGGAGAGTCAAAGGTTCCAAACTGTCAACCAATCCATCTCTTATCCCTAAATGCACTCCATCCACACCTCCATGCATAATATCCAATTCCTACATTGACCATGTATTGGCAACGACCCTTCATCATAAGGATTCTGAAGGCACTCTATCATGATGTGTGCACAGAGACAGAGTTAACCCTGGTATCAATAAAGTAGATCAAGAATCCCAAAAGTTGCATTCAAGTGCACGTATCTTAGCAAAGAAACTCCTTCAAGTAGGATATCAATGGAACATTATGACAGGGGCATCTACATCAACACCACCAAGTGGTTCAGCATGAATCTTTCAGAAAAAACCAAGAAAAAAAATTGAAAATCCAAAAAAAATAAGAAAAAGGATTGAAAACATGAAAAAATAAAAAATCATCCTCTAGTGAAAACCGCATGGGTGGCACCTTGGGCAAGACCATGATGAAAACCTGGAAAACAGGCATCATGTGTAGAATCGAGCATCTATGTGCACCAATTCAGTTGAAAGCATCTCATCCCATCCATAATAAATCGAGCATTCCATCCATCTTATCCATAATAAATCCATCCATTCATGAACCATTTATCCAATCCATTTGCATATATCTGCATCCATCATCTGAGTTATCTTGATCTTGATGAAATTTTGGGGCACACTTTACAGTTGTTTATGGTAAACATCTTCACATGGGTCATTTTTATTGATCTTATCCTATGCAGCATTATCTGAGCTATGAAGCACTATCCAAATGAGCATTCGTTATCCGAACACCTTATACTATTGCAAGATAATCATTGGCATCTTTTGTATGCTTACCATATCCATCCATCCATACACTTATCCAAGAATACGTCTGTGACATTCCATACATTGCTAGACATTGGGGGCATATATTTACATCTTGCTTTGAGAATAAATCCTAATCTATATCCTGCAACTTATGTGGCAATCCAAATATTGGCAAACATGAAACCAAATTGGCTGAAGAATTCATGATCTAGAGCCCAAATCACTAGCCCATGGCATATTTTGACAAGAACATGTCCTTATCAAGCTTCATCTTTCATCAAACATCAATCCAAACAATCACTATCAATCACATCTAATTTGCACATCAAACATCACATCAAATCATTCGAACAATCTTTGTTCCAAACTAAGCTTCAATAATCCTGATCAATTGAACCCAATCAATCCATCATCTTGGGATATCCATCCTAATCTTTGTGTTGCTTAACACTATCTTTGCATTGTTGTGCATCCTCAACAATGTTATCATCATCAATCCATCGACCTGATCGATCAAGCTTAGCTTGGTTTTCAACAAAATCCTGAATAGAGCACTTATCTCATCACATGTGTCTGCATCCAAATCATCAAAATCGTGCAAAAAATACAAAAATATCCAAAACATCAAAAAATCCAAAAAAAAATCAAAAAACATCAAAATCCAAAAACAAGTCAAAAACAGAAAACATCAAAAACATTGGAATTTGAACTACGTCATCTTTGAGCTTAAACCTAGGCAAGGCTAATCTTTGATCAGTCCCCAAGACATCAAAATACAAAAACATTCAAAACACATCAAAATCCAAAAACATTCAAAAAACACAAAAATCCAAAAAACATCCAAAAAAACATCAAAATCCAAAAACATTTGAAAAAAAATAAATCCAAAAACATTCAAAAAACATCAAAACCCAGAAAAAAGCCTCAAAACATTCCAAAACATCAAAAACATCTAAATATTTGAAAAAATCCACCCATATCATTTTTCTTTCACTCGAAATAATCAATCATCCATAATAAATTGATCATCATCTTCATCCTTTGACAACGCAAACAAAACCAATCATAGCAGGCAGCAAAATCAAGCTTCAATCATAAAATCAAAATCGAAACAATGAACCATTGAACACAAAATAAAACTCTTGATCAATCACAAACATGTCAGTCAACTTTGTAACAACAACCTATCAATCAACTTATCAAACCATCATCATCCTATACAATGCATGTCCTAGGATATATCGTTCCGACAATGGGCATCATTTTGGATATCACCTTGGATTCTTATCCTATCAAAACACATCCCTTTGGCTAGAGGTATGAAGAACATTGACTTGTTTGCGTACTTGATCTTTTATTTTGATTTATCTTATTGCACTCATTCCAAGGACCTCTCGATGATATCCGAACGAAGGATTTAGAGAGATAGGAATGGGGCAACGATCATTATCTTTTTTCTACTATGCTTGTTGGAAATTCTTGTTAAATAACTTGGTGAATACTTTCTTTGTTAGGTACACCCTAGCAGCGTATCCGCATGTCAAGTGTGAACAAGAATACTCCTATCTATTTGTCGAGTCAAAGTCCATCGCACTAGGTACAACGCCATCCTGGTTCTTTATACTTTGATGCATCGTACCTATGTGTGTAATCAAACATAAGGTAAGTAGCCCCTTTAAAATCCCAATCCTTGATAAGAAAATCATCATCATTTATCATCATCATCATCATCATCATCTCTAATAAAGTCTCATCAAATCATGGACTTGTTGGATCCTCTTGTCATCATCTCATTTCCGTGCTAACATAACATCACCAGGCATCGTCAATGCATCCATCATGCATCCATCATACATCTTGAATCCTGCATACATCTTGCATCCACAAACCGTCAGCATACCACATATCATTCATATCATACATAATAGGAAACATTGATCATTTCACATGCATTGCATTTGCATAATCTTCATAATATAGACCTGTTAGTCTAAGCATCTGCATAAATCATCCATTGCATAATCATAGCATATCACATCATCCATCATCACATCATATCATCATTTAAGTTGTTTAGGATAATATAGATTTGTTATTCTAAGCATCTTAAAATCATCTCATTTACATCATCATCCATAACCACCCATTTTGAACCTCTTTATAACGAGATCGACCCTCAAATCGAATCTTTTTGCTCAATCTCTCAAGGGGGCAATGTACTAGTGTACTTCTTTCCGCTAGCGCATCCGAAAAAATCAAGAATTTTTTAATTTTGATCGTGGCAAGTTTATTCTTTGAACCAATGCAACAAGTACATTGCTTCAAAGAGGGGCAAAATGTAGACATGCAAAATTAGCATTATGCATTCATTAAGTAAATCGGGCTTCAAGTGCATCCACTCATTCATTTAATTAGGTTCACCTTCATCCATTCATTAGGTAATCTCATTAATCTTCTAAGGGCATTTATTTAAAATCAAATAAACATTATCATCAACCTTTTTAATCAAATAAATCAAACATCCATCATAATGCATTTCCATCCTTTCTGATTTAAATAATCAAATATTTATCTCAAAAAGTTCAAAACATCCTAATCATCATCCTAGCTAAGTAATCCCGATTAAATGCTAAACCTCACCATTTGCATCCTATAGATATCTCCACTTGTACAAATAAATCAATTTATTGATTTATTAAATCGAAGATTTTCCATCAACATGGCATTTATGGGGAATATTCCCTCAATTTTTAATTCAAAGGAAAGTTGATTTGTCCCTCCAACATAGCATTTATTGCTCAGTTTCTTGTCCCCCTCTCTAAATTTATTGCAAAATTTGAATTCAAATTCTCCCTCTCATGGGCACTCTTCCCAAATCTTGCACATGCATCAACCACTCACATGATGACAAGTGTCCTCATCTCATTGGCTTGTTTTCTATCCCACATTGCTCTCTCATATGCATTCTTTCAACTTGATAATCTATAAATGAGAGGCTTCATCCTTCAAGCAAAGCCTCCACAATCTCCACAATCTTGATACAAAGTCATTCTCTTTACATGGAGAATTGATTTTGTCCATTGCATCCTCATCACCAAGCTTAATCAAGGGTTGGGAAAGGGCTACTTTTCACATCAAAGTAGCACCAATCCACTATGAGATAAGTATACTTCATGTTTTCATATGCATTTGCTTGGTTTTGTTGCTTATTTCATTTGCATTAGGAAGCATTGAGGTATCATTTCATAGTGATGTTCTTATTTTGTTTTGTTTTAAATGGCATACTAAGGTGTGTGTTTGAGCAAATGCATGTTTTGACATCTACACTTCTAAATGAAGTGCACAGTTGTGAGATGGTTGGGTGGGGAAATCTTGGTCAGAGAATGTAAGGAGATTAGATGTTATGATATTTCTGACCATAGCTCAGAATTGGTCCACATCGAGATCTACGAGGACACTGGATGAGGCTAATGCTTCCTGGAGAATCTTTTTATGCGCTGATGAGATTTTTAACAACTCCATGATGGAGATGTGTGCTGTCATTCTCTTGAGTTGTTCTACAATATTGTAGCTATGTGGAACGGCTCTAGATGAAGGGACTCTATTTGGTTGGGATGATCCTACAATGGTGACTTTGCCGCCACATGTGGTGATTCCAAAATCTTCAGGATGGGCGCCCTTGATGGTGATGACCATGCAGTTTTTATTTAGGGAGGCAATGACTATTTCATACACATGGTTTACACTACCCTTCCCTTTATCATTTTTATTCCCTTTGTTGCCATGATTTGGCATCGGATTCGAGTAGATTTTAAGATTTTGATTTCCTGTGGGTTGTTCCACATTTATGATTTTCTTGTCGATAAGATCTTGGATGATATTTTTGAGTCTCATGTAGTTTTTTGTCGTGTGACCTTTGATTTTGTGAAATTCTCAAATTTGATTCTCATTGTACCAAGGAGGTTTAACATCTAGTTCTTGGTAGTGCTCGAATGTAGGAGGTTTGATAAGTTTTTCGTCAATCAATTTTTTTCATTATGTCCTCCAATGGTTCCCCCAAAATGGCGTATTTGCATTTTGGATAACTTTTGCGCTGGGGTGGTCCTCTTTGATCATTGAGGTTATTGATGATAGGGTTGTTGTTGGCTTGGTATGTGGTGTGATGAGTGTTTTGGCATTCATTTTGGATTTATGGTGTGGGTGTATGTTGGCGTGGACCACTAATGACCACCTTGGCATCAACGACACCATCATTAGTAGTGTTCTTTTTTCTTGCCCATGTTTGAGGTTTGTCATTGTAATTTGATGGTGGGTGATTGTTTTTCTATTCATGATATGACGTTGATTCGGTGGGTTGGGTCACAAGGGCTCTTTCGATGCTAAGTGCCTTAGAGATCAATTGTTCATATGTAGTGATACCCTAAACCTTGAGATGGAATGCTAAGCAGATTTCAAGGTTGGCGATGATTGTGTAGACTTGTTGTTCTTTTGGTATGGTCCACTTACTCTGATTGGCCTTGGATCGCCATTGTTGAAGAAATGAAGTGAAAGATTCATTATTTCCTTGTTTTAGAGCATATAGTTCTTTGAGACTGACATCCATTGCAATGTTACATGCATAATTTCTAATGAATGCATCCCTTATTTCTTGGAATGTTCTAATGCCTGAAAGTAAGTGAGAGAACCATTCTATAGCGGGACCTGCCAAGCTTCTAGGGAATAGTCACATCAGATAAGTATCATCATATGCGACCTCCATGCAATGAACCTAGAATTCCCTAATGTGATCTTCAAGATTTCCCATCCCTCGATATTTTTTGAATTTGAGGATTTCAAATCCCTTGGGGAATGGTTTCATCTCTAAGCTCCTATCAAATAGATAGGGAAACAAGTTGCTTGGTGGTTTGGTTGTTCGCCCTGATTGAAGGTCGAGCACTTGTTGCGAGAGCAACGTGAGTTGTGTTGTCACATCACTTTGCAGATCAGGGGGTGGAATGAAAGTGTTTTGAGATGTTTGAATCATGGGTTGGGTGGGTGGATTGGTTGGTGCATTGTTTGATGGTATCTGTATGTTCTGCCGAGCGAAGTAGGCTTCTACTTGCTTTTGTATGAACAATGCTTGTTGTTGGTCTTACTGTTGTTGCACTAGGATTTATGCTTGTTGTTGCACTTGTTGCTGCTCCAACAATGCTTGTTATAGTGCTTGTTGATATGCTTGCACCTACACTGCTTGTGCAAGAAGTTGTGCTTTTGCTTGTGCTTGTGCTTGAGCTTGTGCTTGAGCTGCTTGTGCAAGAAGTTGTGCTTTTGCTTGTGCTTGTGCTTGAGCTTGTGCTTGAGCTACTTGTGCAAGAAGTTGTGCTTTTGCTTGTGCTTGTGCTTGAGCTTGTGCTTGAGCTACTTGTTGCTACAGTAAAAGTTTTGCTTGAGCGACCCTTTGTGCTTGCAATGCTTACGTGGCTTGGGTAGCTTGTTGTTGTTGCTGTTGCAATAAAGCTTGGGCTTGTTGCACTTGTTGCACTTGAGCAGTTTGTTGCACGGCTTTTTGTTTCTGAACTTGTTGGTATCCTCTTTGAAAAGTAGCTTGCAATGCTACGTTGTATTGGCTTGATGTGGTGAAAGTTGGTGGTGGTGGATTTGGAATGGTGGTAAGTGATGATGTTTTCTTGATGTTTTGGGTGTTGGATAATGGTATTGATGTGATTGGTCCTTGATAGACCATGCTTTGTGATTTTAGGGGTGCATTTAATTATGTCACCATTGTTTGTGCATTTATCATTTGTTGTTGTAGTATCAATGATAAATTTTGTGTGTTTGGTACAATGCTTTGATTGATGGTTGGGATGTAGGTTTGATTGACACTTCGTAGGGGAGGAAGCCCTAAACCAAGGAGTGGTGTAGATGATAATGGAAATGGTGGAAAACGTGGAAAAGTGAGTTGTTTTGAAAATGTCATGGTGTCGAATAAGCCCCCTAGTCTGAATGTATCTCCCTCTTGTGAATTTATGAGAAGAGGTGTTTGAGGAGTTGCATGAAAGAATGATGATGATGGATCATGATGGAATGTGAGAGGAACATTTTTGTGAAATGGGTTTTTCAGGTATGTTTTGTTCCAAGGTGGTGTTTACATCCATGTTTTGATTATTAACAAGGGGGTGTGATTGAAGAGCATTGAGGAATGTGTTTCCCTTGTTGACATTTGGTTGGGTTGGAGCAAATGATGTGATTTGTGGAATGTTTTACATGATGTTTTGGGATGGAGGTGTAGATGAGATGGGTATGGTGGATGAGATTGGGGGAAATGATGTGTCCACTATAGTACTCACATCAAAATCCAAAGGCAACTTGGCCCCTTATTTTGCTAGTTCAAGCATGTATAACGAAGGGTTAAGTCTCATCATGATGTTGATGATTCTATGGTTGTCTGGATTTTGTAGCATTTCTGTCATTTCCTTGCGAGACATTCAGAAAGTGAGGTCCTCTCCTTGATTTTCTTCTTGGGGATTTTGCGATGATGAGAGGGTCAATGGATTATTGGATTCTGCTAGATTCATTTCTGTGTTGGTTTGGCTAAGGTCACTTGAAGTGGGTGTTTCTTTGTTGGCTTCCATACTCTTCTTGTATTGAGATCTCGTTTGAACCATAAAACAAAGATCAATCTTTGAGAATATGAGAGATGAATATCTTGATTCTTTGGATCAATCATTATTTTATGTCCCAAAGTATAAAGTTTTAGGATTCCTTGAGGAACAAATGTGATGATGATATGATGATGATGTTTAAGGATGGATGATATGGATGTTTTGGATTTTGATAAATCTTGAATGAGACACTAGGCTTTTAGGACTTGTGGATTTTTAATTTGATTTTGGATTTTGAGATTTGATATTTTGTTCTTGATTTTGATTTTTCTTTTGATTTGGATTTTGAACAAAAAGACCCTAAGATGTTGGATGATGATCTAAGGGATAACTTTGTTCAAAGGATGATAATTTGAATATGTGTGAGGAGAGAGATGCACCTTCCCACACCTATTCAAACAAGATGATTGTTTCACTAAGCATATGGAGAAGGATTCATCTACATATACTAAGCTAGACAAGATGATTTTGATAACTTTGTTTAAGTATATGCAAAAGGATGCATCTACACATGCCTAGCCAAAGGTGTTTTGATAAATGTTCTCAAGGATTTTGTCTCAATGATATTGATGGATTTGATTTTTCCACAAAGCCTAGTATCAAGGATGATTTTTCAAGATTTTCCCAAAAGGTGATGATGAGATGTATTTTGTTTTGATGTTTTGATGGATGGATGAAAAGGATTTCGATGTGTTTTGATCCTAAGATGAACTTAAAAGGTATACCTTGTTTGCTTAGACCTAGGTATTGAAAAGAATGCAAATTCTTCCTAATGACTTTTGTAACCAAGAAATGACTTCATTTGAGCATTCATTTTTGGATTTCCAATCAATGATTTGTGCTTTGGGATTTGGAGTCTTCAACACATATGAAAGTTCATTTTGCTTAGCTTTGCTTAATGTCTTTATTTTACCATAAACACTTTCTTCAATTAGGTTTTCAAACTAAGATGTCCAATGTCTTAATTTCTTCAAACCCCACAAGATATGTTATGTGGAAATTTAATGAACTTAAGGCAAGGGTTTTCCTATTGTTTACTTAAGAAGACAAATTGAGATATAATCCAATGCTTAGAAACCTCTAAGGATGTGAATCCCAAGGGAAAGCAATAACATATGGATTTGAGTCAATTGCATTTGTCTTCAAAAGGGTTTGAAGTTTGGATGATGTTAAGTGTTTGTTTTCATGATGTTTTCGATTAAGCAATGCATTTTGTAACCCAAGAACAAGTACAATCCTATGGATGTGTAAGAAAATATTTGTTGGATTCCCACTTGGACAAGTCCATCTATGCTTATCTCTAGTGAATGGTTGGATGCTTGACCCCACTAGCTCCCCTCCACGGCACTCACTTATACGGGGCAGCCAAGCATCAACACCCATGAAACTCCCATGGCATGTTTTCCATTTCTACTAGAAGACCGTAAAAGTGTGGGGTGGCTTCAAAATGACCGTTCTTGCACCAACAAATAGATAAAAGGATTTTGGAAAATTCTAGCACATGGGTTTTAGTAAGGAATTTCCATTCGTAGGAGTTGACCCAATGTGGAAAGAGTCTCCTTTCGGATCCATCTTGTCAGAGTCAACTGCGTGATATTGGCATTTCATTCAATATCCACATTTATATCCCAATTAGAAATACTCTGGGGTTCAGAGTGTTATCGGTTGAGTCGTTCCCTTGGGTGAGTACTTTTTCCCCAAGGCAGGCCCTCTAGGATAAACAATAGTGAATGAAGAATAATATTTGTAACTCGATCAATCCTTGTTGGCAACAAGGAGAGAGAATATATGCAACAAAGTCCCCACTCACACTCACACAATAGTTTGTTCAATTTTAAGCCCAAATCTATGTGTGGAGATGATTGCTTTATCTTAACCCAAAGTCATGAAAAGGGCCTTTTGATTCTCAAGATCGCTATAAAGTGCAAGAGAAGCACATACGTCTTTTTTCAATGGCTTTAGTCTAAGTAAGCCCCCACAAAAAACACAACTACACTTGTTCTTTTTAGATCCTCAAAGCATTATGTGAGTTCATTTTAGAGCACTAGAAAGACAAGTGATAAACATTTGTTCAATTTGTTAATCCCATAAACAAAATCTAGTAAGTTGTTGATCCTATTGTTCATTTTAACCTTTGCAAGAAATGGAATTGAAATGTACTTTTTAATCCCAAATGAAAACTAGTATTCTAAGAATGAAGAAGATGACAAATTCTTGAAGAAGTGTTAAACAAACACTTTGATAGGAAAAAATATCATCACCATGCTCCTCCTTTCTTAGTTTTTGATTTCCAAGCTACAAAGAAGAAAAATAGTTAGATTCTAGAAAATCACAGAAGTTAAAAACCAGAAAATAGGAGATAAATAAATCATAAATCAAAAACATGTGCTAAAATTTGATTTCTCCCTTTTTACTATCTTCTAGCGTCGCAACTTGTGAAGGCATCGCTATTTTTTTCTCCCAGTGTCACTCTTACAGTGCTGCTTACCAGTTAGCGGCACCCTGTGTTGGGACATGTTGTGCCCTCAGCACACACGCCCCGTTCGAAACGGGGACCCTCTTTTCTTTCGCCTTGCTGGGTCTTTCGGGGCCGCCTCATTTTGTGTGCCCCTCTTTTTTGGTGTTCCGCATGGTCGATGTTGCTCCAAGGTTTCATCTTAAAAAACTGAACGTGCCTCCATTTTGGTCTTCTGCTGCCCTCTGGGGCCTTGTGGGTTCCTTTGGCTTTGTTTGGCTCTGGACGGCCCTGGGGCCCTCTGGGCCTGGGGCCCTCTGGGCCTGGGCCTCCAGGGTTCCTTTATCGGGCTTCCCCTTTCCATTCGTCACCCTTTGCGGCATTCCCCGGGCGTCTTTCTGCCCCTCGGGGCCCACACTGTTGTCCGTCGTTCAAACTTCATCGAGGTTTTGCCGGGCGGCGCCTGCCCATCTGGGCCCCGGACTCCAGAAGTCCACTTCCGGACTTCCGTCCCGGGATCGCCGTCTGCGACGACAATCCTCTGGCAACCGCCCGCCCCCGGGCCCCGAGATGCCTTTCGCTGCCACTGTCACCATGTAGCGCGAGGTCTTCGGCGGCAAACTCCCGATGGCCTCCCGCCCACCGGGCCACGAGCATCATGTCACTGCCATTGCAAAATCAGCGCAAAATATCATGGCGGCCGTCGTCTCGCGTCCCTCCGGCCTTCAGGTCCCAGAGTCTCTGCCACCGCTGCCGACTCAAATTTGAAATCCACCAACTTTTGGTGTGGCTGTACCTGCAATAAATGATCACATTAATGGCAGATAGGGTATATAATGTATGGTCTACCAATTTCATTTTCACTTTGCGAATTTGAGCGAGTTGATAAAGCCAGCATCTGGAGCCCACTGTAATCGGCATCGTCACGATCGTCCAAGTTTGCTGCACTCCGTCGATTCCCGGTGAATTCTGCACCTCCCCACCTAGTGTTTTTGAGGTAGGCCATCCTCGTTTTCCCTCCAATCATTTTTTATCATTTTGGGCATTCCAGTAATTGAACAAATAAATTAAATGGCATTAAATTGAAGAACACCCCATCGCGCCCATAACCCATATCTTCAAATTTTTTGGAACCCATCAGAATTGCCCTCGTCGCCGGCTCGGGACTTGTCCGTGTCGTGGGCATTCTTCGCGCAGTGCGAAGGTCCTTGCCAGGCCCACAACCCTCCATCGTCGTCAGAATCTGAAACTCAAAAGCTCCTGACGGAAGTCTGCCCTTCCGGCCCTGGACCTCCGGGTTTCCCCTCCCAGACCTCCGCATCGAATTTGCTGCAGTTTTTAAATGGAAAAGTATTCCAGCGAGGCCCCATCTGCTTCCAGGTCCCCAGGATCTGGGCTTGGCTTCACCTTCTGACATCTTCGGCTTCTCCTCGCTGCCCCGGAACCCTCCGGGTCCGGACGTCTGGAGTTCCATCCCAAGAAATCCCTGACGGTTCCGCCGTCGTCCAAGGTGGAACCCCTCCGGCTTCCCGCCCTTAGGGCCCCAGAGAAGCCTTCGCTGCCGCCGTCGCCCGATCAACACCATAGCCTCGCGGCGGCCATCATCTCACGTCTCTCCGGTCGCTGGGTCTCGGATTCCCCTTCGCCACCGCCGTTCAAGTCATCACAAAATATCTCCCGGAGGCCGTTAGCCCGCGTCGTCCCGCCTCCTGGGTCCTGGGATGCCTTTCGCCGCCGTCGTCCGACAGCTGTCATAACTTCCCGGCTGTCGTTGCCATGCGTCTTCCCGTGGGCCGGACTCCGGGGGTCTCCTCACCTTCGCCGCTGATCAACATTGCAAAATCCCTCGGTGGTGAACCTCCTTCAGCTCCCCGCCTTCCGGGCTCCGGTCTTCTCCTCGCCACCGTTCAAAATGGTCGAAAATCATGCGGCGGCCGTGAACTCGCGTCCTCCCGGCCACCGGGCCCCGGGTCTTCGAATGTCGTCTGGTCTAAATTGTCAAACCGAGCCTCATATCGGCCATCCTTTGGCCTCACGGGCCCTGGACATCGGACTTCCTCGTCTGGACTTCCACCCGCTGTTCGCCGTCCCAACGGGCGCCCCTTGACTGCCTTCCAGCCTGAAACCTCCGAAGTTCATTAAATTGATCCAAACTGACTCAAATCCCGAATCTGACTTCGACCCACGTCCCAATCCATTGAGCTACAAGAAATCAATTAACATTTACTACCTTAAGGAGAAACGGGGCAGCACTGCAAAGGTTCCCCAAGAGCTGTTCCGCAGTGATTTTCAAGAAGATTATCACGACTTGGTGACTATGCTAAGCAGGGTCATGGGCCTCCCAGCAACTGCCTACTTCCAAGAGTGGATGGCTTACTACATTAAACAGATCATACAAGGAAATGAGGACGTGAAAACTAAGATCTTGTTCGACTAGGGGAGTATCATCAGCAACTGCTTCCACGAGTAGTTTGTAAATGTCAAGAAAAGCTCCAAGTTCTACATGACCTCATACCTGGTATACTCCTTGGCAGGTCAGAGACAATATAGTGGGCTATTTATGGCGCCGGATTAGGATCATAAACAAGGGCTCAAGCCTTTTGACCGACACCCTCAACTATAATATCGCTACTTCAAAAAGGAGTACTACCGGGTCAATGACGCCTTCATTGGCCACATCATCAGATTGATAGCTGGGGACTTTAAGAGAAGGGTATCCCACAGCGCCAGGGCACTCCTAAGGGAGTATGCCTCCTTATATATCCAGTTTCCTAAATTCACTTACATCCGTGCCCAGGGATTCACTGAACGGCCGAACAAGTTGCCGAGATACCCAAACGACAGGATCATTCTCCTAGAGCTCTCCCGGCAACTCCAACACATTCAAACGGTCTTTGGCAACAAGCACGTAGCAGGGATCCCATATCCCATGACCCTCGGTCAGGGTGTATATCGACTGCAAACATCTCAATGCGCCGGCAACTCAGAGAAAGAACTTAAAGAATATAACTTTGAATGGTACATGGCTCGCCTGCGAATGGACCCACATGGCCATGTCAAGAAGGTGCTGGGGCCGGCTTATGCTCACCAATACCACGTTGAGGACTTCTGGGCAGACTGCCAAGATGACAAGGAGGTCCGCGCAAGGCACTACATGCGCATGACGGTATTATTTCTAAGAAGAGTGTGACTATTCCAGGTGCCTGACCAGCTTGAAGAAGACGAGTCTACAATAGTGCACCCAAGGTACCCTGCAGCCACTAACCTACCGATACTGTCAATCGACTGGGACGAGCAGGAGGTCAATGACCTGGATACTATCACCCAGCCAATCATAGCTCGCACCAAGGAGTGGGTCAATGGGCGGGTCGCTCAACTGAAGCAACAAGGGGTAACCCAAACATATGAGGCGCTCAAGAGTGAGCCAAGCGCCATGAAGGACGTTGTTACCTCCCCATCAGCTGCTGAGACTTCCTGTCTCCCCCCATCAATAGGTCCCAGAAGAGAAAAGAAGTAGAAACAGCACAGTCTGCGGACCCCAAAGAACAGGCAACGAAGGAAACGAGAGGCTCATCTCCCAAGAAGCTCAAAAGGACAGTGATCACAATAGAGGCACAGCCTCCCTTGCTCCTTCCTCCCCCGACCAGTGTGCTACCCTCCTCTCAGGCTGCAGTCGCCTCATCTCCATAGGCGGTGGACATTTATGTTCACCTTGCCTCTTCACCCCCGGCCGGGTTAATAATTAATATCGACTCCTCCTCTAGCATGACCACTTCCCCTTCCTCTGTTGCTGCCATGTCACCCATTACCTCCCTGCCTTTGGCAACAATAACATCGCCTGTCCCCCTTTCCACGGTGCCCAAGGCTATTACATGGTACCTGCAGAGTCTTCCCCCCGAGCTCTTGCAAATCCTAATGGACCCTACTCTCTAGGCAGCCCTTGCCCAAGCCCTTGCAACAGCTCAGCCTTCGCAACCGCCAACAGGTCCGCCGGCCATGGAGGCCACAATGCAGATTTCTAAAGAGTTGGAGGAGCTCGAACAAGAGGCTTCAAAGCCTATGGAGGAAGAGGCTGATGATTACTACGAGCAGCCCGAATACAAGCACAAAACCATCGACAAGGTGGACTACGAGGAAGAAGAGACAGGCTCTTCCGAGAGTGGGGATGGAGAGGATGGCTCGGATGCCAAGGAAATTATTCAAGTTTTTGATGATGATGTTGAAGAAGAATTGGCTCAGAAGCCAAAGGATGTTGGGGAGGAGGTAGAACAGTCGCCGCATGGTGAAGAGGGATAGCCGCAAGAAGAGCAACCCAAAAAGGATATCCCTGAGGCCGAGACCCGTATTGTGAAGAGCCCCGAACCCGAGGCCGCTGAAGAAAAGAAAGAAGAAGAGGCACCAAAAGAAGAAGATCCCACCAAGATATTGACCACCAAGGCACCCGTTAAACACCTCGTGTTTTATCAAGACTCTGATGAGGAGGAGGATGCTGCCAAGGAAAAAGAAGAGCTTCAAAAGGAAAAGGAGGCAGAAGTCTTGCCTCTGACTGAAAAGGGTGAAGGCAGCCATGATGCACCCAAGGACAAGTCTGCCATGCCCGACTGGTTGGAAAAGCAGCTTGAAAGGGCAACCCCAGTTCTGACAGACCTGAGGTCGAGATTGGAAGCCATCTTGGCTCGATCCCTGACTATAACAAAGAAGGAGAAGAAGCCTAAGGTCCGTTCTAAGATAACCATGGATGCTTCTGGCTCTCGGGCAGCACAAGTAGTAACGCTAACTATTGGCCAGGCTGGAGTAAGCTACAATATCTCCACGATCGACCTAGGGACAGCAACCAGAGAATAGAAGGTCAAACATCTGGAGGAGTCAGTGGCCACGGTGGTGCATCTAATCAAATAAGACAAGGTCACCAAGGATGAGCTTAAGGCACAGGTTGCTGCCCTGACCGACTATATCCAACAGTGGTCCTCAGTGGATGACCTGCCCACTACCTCTACATCCACACCGCAGTTACTCTCCAAGGAGCAGATAGATAAGCTAGAAAGAAGGAAGAACTTGGAGAGGACCACTGAGGATTGGTTCCAATAGGTCATAAACATTGGAAACAACGGGATCAACTTGGCTGTGCAGATAGCCAACAAGTTCCTGGACCTGGTCCAATCCCTAGAGGGCACGAAGAAACTCTGCACCAACTTCCCTGCGATCTACGACTCCGCCTTCCCGAAGGTTGAAGCCATCCTTCAAATGTCAGAAAGCACGTGGGAAGAAAAGCTAGAACTGAAGAAAGAGGATCATTGGCTGGTGGACATATGGCGCAGAGACCTTATCAACTGGAAGGAGAGGATGGAGAAAATCCATAGTAGAGTGGATCCAGACATCGAGTGGATCAAGGAGATCCGGGCGGAATGTGTCCAGTATCTTGAGTTGATGATGGGCCATGATATGCCCATGGTACAATTGGATGCTAAAAAGATCAAGCCGTACTTTGAGGAAAAGATGAAGGACGGGACAACCAGAGATATCACAACGGACTTCCTCAGTTTTTCCACCCGTGCCTTCGATCGATCAGAGCTGTTCAGGGACCAGGGCTCAAAATATGATGAAGATTGGAAGAGGCTAGAGGAGAACGCCAAAGAATGGAGCTATCAGGCATTGAGATGCGAAGTCCTCGAGATCGATAAACTCCAGGCTATAATCCTCAAGTACGTAGAGCATGCAGCTTCCGAGGAGCAACAAGACAGCCCAGCCAAGGAAGAAGACTTCCCAGAAGTGTAGCTATAGCCAAGGAAACAACAATTAGCTACGGGATGAAAAAGCAATAGTGTCATCCACTAGATGACGAAATAGGGAAAGGACAAAGAATGTTTTTTAATTGTAAATCTATTTGGGGGTAGGTGAAACCCTATTTTGTAATGAATCTTGGCCACACAATTGTAATGAATCTTGGCCATTCATTTGACTTTTAGAAAACTATAAATAGAGCACTCCCCTCATTTGCAAAAGTGAGAGTTGAGTTGTTGTAAAGACATACTGCAGAAATTTATAAGAAATAGCATTGACTTGGTGCATTTCTTTGTTTTCTCTCATATCATTTGATTCACTTCTCCAATCTTAGATCTTTAGCTTAGATCTCTTTGTTGTTTAGTTAGCTGTTTATTGCATTTGGATAAATCTTAGGAATGTTGTTTTGTGTTTATGAAAATTCCTATTTTGTTGATGATCCCTTAGTCCATACTTTTTGCTATTTGTTGAAGGTAGATAGCTGTGCAAAGTTAGCCTGGACTTGATTAAAGCTGCCCTAAACACTTATCTTTAGTTCATGCATGTATGTGGTGGATGAAAGATAAAAATCTGCAGCCCTTAGAAGATAGCACAATTTTCATGATACTGTGAAATCCCTGGTTAAGTGGGATATTATTTTAAGGAATTATCCATTGCAGGAACTCCATTGTCACTGTTCGCAGCAAGCTTTAGGCTTAGGAACTTTTCCTCCCCTTCGCTCTTTTCACTTTCTTTAGAAACTGAACAATACCAAGGTTCATTTCACATTATAAAGCCAAATCTAACAACCAGATGGAGTTTGAGACTACTGTTTGAACCTACAGCCAATGCATAACTGCTTTCATGCTAAGAAATCCTTTTCGAAGATCTAACTTCATGCTTCACATCCAGACTTTGTATTTATGTAAGACCGCATTGTGATTCTAGCAAATCAAATCAAACTACTGAGGTATCTAAGCACTGTCATGACCTGACATCGGAGAGACCTTGGGATAGTGTTCTGCAACTCAATTGTGGGAAATTGTCTTTCAAGAGAGGTAGTGCGTCTATGCACTACTTGTGTTGAGAAGTGCATAAAAACACCATCAACAGAACTGGTGCTAGAAGGAGGGCCACGATCAGAATACTAAGCTATGGGATAAAGCGAAGCTGGATCGGATTGAATCATTCTCCCCAGAGAGATTTCAAAGGATTCTACGATCAGCACCAAACAAGGGAGAATTTGAAGAATTGCAGCCTCCCACGAGGGCAAAACGAGCTCAAGGAAGTAGCGCTGCCTCTTCCTCTTCCTCCATTCCATCCACCTCCATTTCACCCCCACCTTCATTTGGTTGGCCTTCATCTTCCACCCAACCATCTCAAATAGCATTTGCACATCTTCCCTCCGGCAGCCAGGGGTTCGCTCCTCTCTCGGCCCTTTCAGCCCAAAGCATAGTCCAGGTAGCCATAGCTCAAGGGCAGCCCCATATCATGGTTGTATTTCCAATACAGCGCCAAATCCCTGTTCTCCAACAACAGGTGCCACCTCCGCCTCCCCCCATGGTTTGGCTTGCGCATAACCCTTCGCCGATACACTTTGTTGTTTACAATGATATGCCCAAGAATCCAGATGGCTTTTGTTCGAAATTCCATCCATGTGACATGCAGAGAACGGTCGAAGAGCATATCAAGATATTCAAAACGACGATTACCGAAATGCAGGTGGGTCACGAGGACATGGCATGTCGCCTCTTTCCGCATTCATTGGGAGAAGAGGCCTTCTACTGGTACATCAATCTGCCGCAGGGATCAATCACCTCGTGGAACCTAATGAAGAATGCCTTTCTGTAGAAGTACAACATTCCTGTCAACCCCGCCGACCTTTACCAGCAGTTTATGTCTATCAGAAGGGAGGTCAACAAACCTATTGGCTCCTTCAATGATCGCTTCCATTGGGCTCACATGAAGCTTTAGAATTCGTACGTCTATAATGATGCAGCCGCTCTACCAGTCTACTACGCGGCCCTGGATAACCTCACGGTGGCGTTGGTAAAAAGGATGCACCCGCCGCCTGCTACCTTACTGACCGCCTATGCAGAAGCCGTCATTGCAAGTGTGGACTTAGGACAAAATATCTCTGGCCCACTGCCCTCTTTGGGGCCTGTCGCCCACCCAATGCAAATTCAGGGGCTTAATCAGGCGTTTGCTCACCAAACTCCTCTCATGAACCAGGTACCACAATTGCCTATGGTGTTGTATCTGGGGCAGCCGTTGAATTATGCGCCTCCCGCGACATCTTATTTGCAGCCCCAGCAGCAGTACAGCTATTCCTAGATAGCTCTGCAGTAGCAAGCATATTCCCAACAGCCCTAGGTGCCGTTGTACTTGTCAGGATCAGACTTTCCTCTAGCCTATCAAAATCAGCCGGCCGCCCTGCCCGCTTTTCTACAAAATCTGGCCCCGTCGCCTGGAGGTGTGGCCAAGAAGGACAAGCTAGAGGAGTTGATCGAAATGATTAAGAAGATGTCCATAGAGATGAAGCATCTGAAGAACCAGAATAATCAGTTGCAAGCCTCCCAATGCAACTTCCAGGCCAATCTCAATAGGAACAGTCGAGAGTCTCGAGATAATAGAGACAACAAAGATCATCGAGAGGTGGGCACCTCCTCCGGGCAGAATTATGAGAGGGGGTAGAACTCTAATCAAAATGCAGAAAGGAGGCCTTCTCAAAGGAAAAACTGCACATGGAACACCAGGCCCAACAATGGTGGTGTCCCCACGCCATTTAATCAACCAGCAAGCAACGATAAAACATCTAGCAGTGTGTATCTAGCTGAAGCAACTCTGTCCGGATGGTGCCGACTTCACAAAACCAGTAGGCATTCTGAGCTGGATTGTCTCGAGTTCCAGATAGCTACTGAAATCTTCTAGGTGGAGGTACAAAATGCCGTCGATAATGCCAACTGCAGGGACATCGTCCCATCGGAGCCCTATGATTCCTCATGTTTGGTGGTCAATCAGGCGCCATTTCCGCGAGGAGACCGCAATGAGCCCGAAGCAGAGCTTACTCCTATCGAGGATGAAAAAGTGCAAGAGGTAAGTAACGAATCAGCTTTTGCTCAGCTTTTTGATTCGGTAGATAACGGTCCGGTGGATGAAGAAGAGCCATTTGTGGATGAGGTCCACATGTTCCATCAACGGTCGAGTCCCTATTTCCTTAGGAATAGACAAGCCGGCAGACCCTTCACAAGTTCTACCCCACCAAACAACTTCGCCACCCCGCCTGATCCAAATGCTAGTAATAACCCGAGGCTCCCTCATATACCCACCCAAGATCTCAACAAGAACCAATCCCAAAACCAACTGCAAGGTCAGCCTCAGAGCCAACCCCAAAATCCGCCTGGGCAAACCAAGATTCAAACCCCTAGTTCTCCCATAGGCCAAGCTTTTAGCTCTGAAATCGAGCAAATGGGTGAATATGTGGTGGAAGAGTTCAAGAAGGTCAAAATTAGTTTGTCGGCCTTCGAATTACTCAAGGTTCCTGCCATAAGGCACGCCTTCTTTAGGGTTCTGAATGGGACTCCCTCATCTAGCATGACACAAGAGACCCCAGCCAAGAGGGTAACCTTTGAGGAGCCCAAGAAGGAATAGGAGATACAGGACAATACCGAAAGAAGGAACAATATGCCCATGAATCAATCGGCAAGTAGATACATTGAAAAGGAGCCAAAAAGGGCTGGTAGACAGCCTCCCAAGGACCAGCAATTTAAGCAAACTAAGGATACGGGCAGTGATAGGAACAAAGGCCAAATAGCTCAAATGGACACACCCGTGGGCATCCTCCAAGGGAGACCGGAAACTCCCCCGTTTCTGACTACTATTAGGGTCTTTGGCAAGAACTTGCACAACTGCCTGCTCGATTTAGGCACATCTGCCAACGTCATGCCCTTGGCTATATGTAAGGCTCTTGGCATCACCCTCATGCCTTCGAAGAGAAAGGTCACCCAACTAGACAAAACAAAGATTAATATCATGGGCGAAATAAATCGCATCCCCATGCAAATCATTGCGGACCCCCGGATACAGCAGGTTGTTGACATCCAAGTGGTAGATATTCCCGATGCTTATGGAATTATTTTAAGGAGAGAGTTCACCAAGGCGCTGAACGAATACACCGCCATAGACCTTTCTCACATGTGGTTGCCATGGAAAAGGCTGTCAAATCAGATCCATATTGACTGTGAACCCTGCATGAAGTATATGATCACGGAATACAATAATCTCAGTGAGGTGTTGTTCGCCGAGACCAACTTGGGGAATTATCGCCCTTTTGCTTACCAAAATGAGCTTGAGCTTCAGGAAGAACGGGCAGATGAGGTATTGCTGGTATTATGTAGTCCCTCGGCGGGTTCTGCGCAAATGCCCCTGGATGCAGGAATGTTGGTGGACACTGATGATGAGCTGAATAAAGATGACAACTAGGGATTGCTCGATGGCTTCCAGGAGTTTATGGAAAAATGCGTAAGAGATCAGCTCAACCTAGGAGCTTGAATGAATTTCCAAGACCTATTATTGCTGAACTGGTGTAGGGTACACAATGCTGCTCACTCCAAATTTGACTGTTGCTTGTGTCAAGTAGCAGTCGAGCATGTTAAGAAAGCAGGTGCTCCTCCGATAGGAACACCAAAGGAGACACCACCAGAACCACCTGCTGATCATTGCCCCGACCCGGAAAACTCCCCTAAGATCACAAGGCCCGCCATCCAGCCAAAAGAGAATGAAGGCTCAACCAGACCCAAAGATAAGGAATCCTCTGCGTGCTGGACGCTCTGATTTGATGGATCAAAATCCAGACAAGGAGCTAGAGCGGGGATCGAACTCATCAGTCCAACGGGTAAGATATTTCTTGCTGCCCATCGATTACAGTTTTATTGCACCAATAACGTAGCAGAATATAAGGCCTTCGTCCTTGGCCTTCTTATGGCCTTGAGAAAAAATGTGAAAGTATTGCAAGTCTTCGGGGATTCTGCACTTGTAGTTAAGCATGTCAAAAAATTGTACTCCTACCATGATCGAAGACTCACCAATTATAGACACAGGGTTTGGGATCTCTTAGAGGGCCTAGATGAATACAACATACAATTGATCCCTCGTGCTCAGAATCGCACAGCTGATGCCTTGGCTCAAGCAGCCAGCACGTTACAGCCCCTCTCTTTGTCTAGGCTTAAGAAGTTCACTGTTGAACTAACATCCACATCGTCAGTCCTAGATAATGTTACCCACCTGCAGGTCTTCAATGATGATAAGCATATCCTCCAGTTCATCACAAGTTCTGATGTTTTCACTACCCAAATAATTGATGAAGCTGATCCATAGGAGGTTGAATTGGACATAGAGGGGGTTATCAATCTGAAAACCAACACGATCCCCAGAGGTATGGTTCAGCTGGAGCGTGTATTTAACCTGGATCAGATTAGGGATCAGGATTGGCAAACAAAAAATGAGGCTATAAGCAGCCAGTGCAATGCTCACAACCTAGGAATGGCCGAGGATACCAAGAATGTTTTTATTGGGAAGGTATGCACACCCGAAGAAAAGAAGGGAATCACGGATGCTTTTCGCAGATATCATGATGTGGTGGCATGGAGTTACGAAGATTTGAAAAAATACGACACATCTGTCATCATGCACACCATCCCTCTGAAGACAGAAGTGAGGCCATTTCGCCAACGGCAGCGCCCTATCAATGCCTTCCTAGAACCTATTGTTTACAAGGAGGTGCAGAAATTACTTTCAGCAAGAATCATCTTTCCCGTTAGGCACTCTACGTGGGTGGCTAATTTGGTTCTGGTAAGGAAAAAGAATGGAGAGATCAGATTGTGCGTGGATTTCCGCAATCTCAATCGTGCCTCAGAAAAGGACAACTATCCGGTGCCTTCACTGGATGAAGTGCTGTAAATCATCAACGGCTCCCAGATGATGTCGATCCTCGACGGATACTCTGGGTATAATCAAGTAATGGTACAATACAAGGATCGCCACAAGACTGCGTTCACCACTAAGTGGGGGACATTTGCGTACAGAAGAATGCCATTCGAGCTCATCAACGTCGGCGCCACTTTCCAACACACCATGGATATCACCTTCAAGGACCTGATTGGCAAATGTATAATCATCTATATGAATGATTTGACCGTATTCTCCAAGAAGCGAGGTGATCATGTCTCCGACCTATGTAAAGTATTTCAGAGATGTAGGGAATTCGGGGTTTCTCTCAACCCCAAGAAGTGCATTTTTGGAGTGACCGAAGACAGATTACTCAGGAACATTATCTCAGAGCAAGGAATCTCCATTGATCCTGAACGCATTGAGTCGTTACTCAAGATTCAGCCCCCGGGCAGCAAGAAGGAATTAAAGTCTTTCTTCGAAAAGATCAACTTTGTCTAAAAATTCATCACAGGTTTCACGGAACTTATCAAACCTCTTAATGCCATGCTCAAACAGGACGCCAAAGTTCAATGGACGCCAGATGCCAAGCAATCATTCAAGGAAATCAAATGGGCCATTGCTGAGGCACCTGTGTTAGTCAGTCTCGATTATCTGAAGCCGTTCTACATCTACTCATTTGCTTCAGAGCATTCCTGCACTAGCATGTTGACCCAAAAGGATGATAAAGGAAACAAGCATCCGATCACCTTCATGAGTGCTCCCCGGGTGATCCCATAATAGTGGTTTACAATTTTTGGCCAAACTGGACACTGAAATTATTATTTTTAACTAAATCTTCACATTCGGGCACCTATAGCGGCTAAACTATGAGGAATTTGAGGATGGTGCAAACTAGAGTCTCATCAAATTTTGTTTTTGGATTCTAAAAATATTTTTTTCAAAATTTTTGGGATCAAATTGCAATTCTTTTTCCATCTCCCACGAAAATAGATTTTTTTCATAAAATAACATTTTTAAAAAGTGACGCACACCGTATAACACATAACTTTTTTTCCATGAAGGATAAAATTCTAATTCTTTCAAATTTAGATTTGCAACTCTGATATCTAGTGCTTTCACTTGGTTAGATATTTTTATTGAATATTTTTTCCTCAATCAAGTTTCAAAGTCAAATGAATTACAATTTAGACACAACATCAGATATACGCTGTAGAATTTTTGTATATGTCAAAATTTTATTTTATTTTTTGTTTGATCAAGAACTTCAATATCTAGTGCACTCATATTTTTTAATTTTTTTTTTGATAATCTTCTATTTTTTCACATGTGAAGAACAAAGAAATTCATTTTCAATGAAAAACCTATGTTTAATAAAACTTAAAAAACAAATACATAACAAAACCAAAACATATTAAAATTATATTCATTGGATAGCTTGTTCTAAGGAATACCATAATCATTTGAAATAAATTTTAAATGAATTCATTTGATCCCCCAAAATCTAAATCAAAAGTGATTTTTTATCAGCATTTTGATAGGTGTAAAGGAGACGCATTTATAGGTATGGTTTAAAACTAGCGAGGTTCTATCCAAGGGGGTTTGATCTAAGGTGATTTGATCAAACCCTCTTCAATTGGAATCCTTAAAATGGAACTTTTTAAGGCTTAAATCATTATATTTTCTAAAAATATGTGATTTCAGCTAAAATTCGTTCCTCTCAGGAATTGTAAACCACTATTATGACAGCACCGCCCCTCAAAGATGCTGAATTGCCTTACCACAACATAGAAAAGAAGGCTTACGCTCTTGTTAGGGGAGTAAAGAAATTTAGACACTACATTCTACGTAACAAGGTGTTCGCAATCGTCCCTGACCCAACAGTCAAAACGCTTCTCATGCAAAACGAGTTGGGTGAATGGAGGGCTAAGTGGGTCACCCTGCTCCAAGAATATGATATGGAGATCCAACCAATGAAATTGATAAGAGGGTAGGCACTCACCTGTACAATGGCCGAAACAGCAGCAGAGGCCGGCCCTGAACTCACCGTACAGCAATATCAGCTTGAAGACGTCTCCCCGAGAGAATGGTACCAAGATGTTGTTTATTATTTGCTGAATCATAAGTGCCCGCCGCATCTACAAGGAGTTCAAAAGAGGGCCCTGAGATTGAAAAGCAACTGTTAGATGTTACAGGGTTCCATTCTTTATAAGAAGAATCATGAGGGAGTTTATTTAAGATGCTTTGGCAAGGAGGAAGCAGAACGTGTTCTAAGGGAGTTTCACAATAAATTTGGTATGGGCCATGGCTCGGGTTCTTCTACGGCACATCAGATATTAAGGGCAGGGTACTATTGGCCAACCATCTTCAAGGATGCCCATGGCCATGTTCGTTCATGTCATACATGCCAGACCACTGCCACCAGGGAGAGGAATGTTGTTGTCCCACTGCAGCCCATGCTGGAGGTAAGGCCTTTTGCACAATGGAGTCGACTTCATCGATCCAGTAAGCCCTCCATCGTCTGCAGGACACAGGTACATTCTGATCGCTACTGATTATTATACTAGATGGACAGAGGCAATAGTTTGTAAGCATTATACAACTGAAGTAGTTACTGATTTCTTAGAAAGTTTTATTTTAAATCGATTTGGTTGTCCATATGCTTTGTTATGTGATAATGGACCTGCCTTCTCTTCATTGAAATTTGCTAGCTGGGCGTTTGACTATGGGATTGCCCTCAAATTCTCATCCAATTACTACCCTCAGGGCAATAGCCTTGCCGAATCCACGAATAAGAATTTGATTACTATGATCAAGAAGCTGTTAGATAGGAACCCCAAGGACTGGCATACCCAACTCCCTTTTTCCCTTTGGGCTAATCGCACCCGCCACAAGGCTGCCCTTGGTGATTCTCCGTTCCACCTTGTCTATGGTCTTGAGCCTATATTCCCCATCCACCTAAAAATTCCTACTCTTCAGTTCATCAACGATTTTTATGAAGGAGGAGATCGTAGGGAAGCTCGGTTAGCTGAACTTTTACATTTAGACGAAGTTCAAAATTGCGCGATAGAAAATTTCACCAAGCATCAGGGCGTAGTCAAGAGATGGTTCGACCACCGAGCCAAAATTAAGGCCTTTAGGATTGCAGATTTGGTCCTATATTGGGACAAGGCCCATGAAAAGAAAGGGGGACACAATAAATTCGACAAGCTCTGGCTTGGCCACTTTTAGATAGCTAAGATTTTGGGAGATAATGCCTTCTGCCTAAAGAACTTAACCGGTGAGAACGTCCCATTGCTAGTCAATAGGTAGCACCTGAAGCATTACTTCCAAGCTTGAGCTCCTTCAAGCTCTTTGTTGTAAATACCTGTACATAGGTTAGAGTAGTTGCTTTCTTGCTTGTTTGTGTTTTGTTCGCGTTGCTTTTTTCTTTCTCCCTCCCGGCAGTTTTGTTTCGAAGGATGTTTCCTGCTCCTTTGCGGTGGCCGTGCTTGCCTGACAAGCGGTTCACTTTGCTGTCCGTTCTTCGTGTTCTTTGGCTAAGCATTCACTCTAGACTATTGGTTTTTAAAAAGTTGTCCGCGAATGATTTCCCTGTCTAAATTCTGCTCAGAACTTAACCCTTCGCCGGATCTTCTTACCCACATCTCGGATCTCGCACAAATTACATAATAATAAATTCTAAAGGACCGTGCTATGGTTGTCACGACACCCAAGTGAGTGAAAAATCTTAAGTCTACTCCAGTGACCACTGCAGTCTCAAACCCATTGTAGGCTTCAATGCTTACCCGGTCGAACTAAATGGTAAAAGAGAAATGAAATATCAAAGCAGAAAAGGAAGAAAAGAAACTTTGAAAAAGGAAATAAATGACCGTATGGGTGTTCGGATAACTCTACCGGGGCTATGGATTCCTGGCTGGCAGTAGAGCAATATCCATGTTACTTTTTGTGTTAGGCAACTTATGTAGCTCACTTGGTTAAAGTAATAACCCTGGTTACTATCCCTAGGAAAGGAATGAACTCACTTCAGACACACTTTTGAGATGTCATGTAAGCTGACCCAATTAAGGATTTCGTTCTCCTGGATTCATCCTTGGAAGCCGCTCCTGGTTTGCGAAACCAGAGATTCTGGGTCCTGAATGAATATTTATCCATAGAACGCTTCGTAGCGTTCTCCAGCGGAGTCGCCATTTGTTGTGTCCTCAACACACACGCCCCGTTCAGAACGGGGACCCTCTTTTCTTTTGCCTTGGCGAGTCTTTCGGGGCTGCCTCATTTTGCGTGCCCCTCTTTTTTGGTGTTCTGCATGGTCGATGTTGCTCCAAGGTTTCATCCTAAAAAACCAACCGTGCCTCCGTTTTGGTCTTCTGCTGCCCTCGGGGGCCTCGTGGGTTCCTTTGGCTTTGTTTGGCTCTAGACGACCCTGGGACCCTTCAGGCCCGGGCCTCTGGGGTTCCCTTATTGGGCTTCCCCTTTGCATTCGCCGCCCTTTGCAGAATTCCCCAGGCATCTTTCTGCCCCTCGGAGCCCGCACTGCTGTCCGCCGTTCAAACTTCATTGGGGTTTTGCCAGGCGGCGCCTGCCCATTCGGGCCCCGGACTCTAGAAGTCCGCTTCCGGACTTCCGTCTCTGGATCACCGTCTGCGACGGCGATCCTCCGGCGGCCGCCCGTCCCCTGGGCCCAGGGATGCCTTTCGTTGCCGCCGTCACCATGTAGCGCAAGGTCTTCGGCGGTAAACTCCCGATGGCCTCCCGCCCGCTGGGCCTCGAGCATCTCGTGGCCGCCGTCGCAAAATTAGCGCAAAATCTTGCGGCAGCCATCGTCTCGCGTCCCTCCGGCCTCCAGGTCCTGGAGTCTCTGCCGCCGCCGCCGACTCAAATTTGAAATCCACCAACTTTTGGCGCGGTCGTACTTGCAATAAATGATCGCATTAATGGCAGATAGGGTATATAATGTATGGTCTGCCAATTTCATTTTCACTTTGCGAATTTGAGCGAGTTGATAAAGCCAGCATCTGGAGCCCACTGCAATTGGCATCGTCACGATCATCCAAGTCTACTGCACTCCATCGATTCCCGGTGAATTCTGTGCCTCCCCGTCTAGTGTTTTTGAGGTAGGCCATCCTCGTTTTCCCTCTAATCATTTTTGATCATTTTGGGCATTCTAGTAATTGAACAAATAAATTAAATCGCATTAAATTGAAGAACACCCCATCGCGCCCATAACCCATATCTTCAAAATTTCTGGAACCCATCAGAATTGCCCTCGTCAGCGACTCGGGACTTGTCTGCGTCGTGGGCGTTCTTCGCGCAGTGCAAAGGTCCTTGCCGGGCCCAAAACCCTCCATCGCCATCAGAATCCAAAACTCAAAAGCTCCTGACGGAAGTCCACCCTTCCGAGCCCGGACCTCCGGGTTTCCCCTCCTGGACCTCCGCATCGAATTTGTAGCGGTTTTTAAATAGAAACGTCTTCCGGCGAGGCCCCATCTACTTCCAGGTCCCCGGGATCCGGGCTTGGCTTCGCCTTCTGACATCTCTAGTTTCTCCTCGCTGCCCCGGGACCCTCCGAGTCTGGACATCCAGAGTTCCATCCCTGGAACTCCGTGATGGTTCCGCCGTCGTCCACGGTGGAACCCCTCTGGCTTCCCGCCCTTCCGGCCCCGAAGAGGCTTTCGCCGCCGCCGTCGCCCGATCAACGCCATAGCCTTGCGGCAGCCGTCGTCTCCCATCTCTTCGGTCGTCGGGTCCCGGATTCCCTGCCGCCGCCGCCGTTCAAATCATCGCAGAATATCTCCCAGTGGCCGTTAGCCCGCGTCGTCCCGCCTCCCGATTCCTGGGACGCCTTTCACTGCCGTCGCCCGACCGCTGTCATAGCTTCCCGGCGACCGTCGTCGTGTGTTTTGCCGTGGGCCAGACTTCGGGGGTCTCCTCGCCTTCGCCACTGATCAACGTTGGAAAATCCCTCGGCAGCGAACCTCCTTCGGCTCCCCGCCTTCCGGGCTCTGGTCTTCTCCTCGCCGCCGCCGTTCAAAATGGTCGAAAATCATGCGGCGGCTGTGAGCTCGCGTCCTCCCGGCCACCAGGCCCCGGGTCTCCGAATGCTGACTGGTCTAAATTGTCAAACCAAGCCTCATACCGGCTGTCCTTTGGCCTCGTGGGCCCCAGACATCGGACTTCCTTGTTCGGACTTCCGCCTACTGTTCGTCGTCCCAACGGCCGCCCCTTGACTGCCTTCTGGCCTGAAACCTCCGAAGTTCATTAAATCGATCCAAACTGACTCAAATCCCAAATCTGACTTCGACCCATGTCCTAAATCATGTCGTTCTCCATCTTGGGCCTCTTAAAATACCAAAATTTGGCCAGCGGGTTCTTCGGGAACTTTCAGTCGTGTTTTCCCTGCCTGACAGCATTCCTGTCAGGGAAGTCCGGCCCTCCGGGCCCGAATTGTCCAGATGCTCTAAAATGAAATCGATATCATATGAGGATAAAATTTATGATGTATTTGAATGATTATCTAGATGATATGCTCATAATGTGGACTAACATTAACGTTGTTGATGTGTTGTTGTGCTAACTTCGCCCTTTGCTTGCAGGATATATGGAATCGGTTGCAGGAACTTCACGGGCCTCCACCAAAAAGGACAAGGGCAAGAAATCTGGAAGAGCCACTCGGGGAAAAGACGACAAAGATCAGATGAAGTTCCAATTTCAAGGTGAGCCGCTCCAGTCAAAGGTCTTGATTGACTGGAGAGAGATCTCAGATACCAATATAGGCCAGGTGGACATAGATGAGTTCACTCAGAGGGTCAAGGTTGACTCTAAAACAAAGAATGCCAGGTTGATACGCCAAAGTGGAATCGCCAAGGCTGCCAGCTTCCCTCCATCTCTAATAGCACCTAAATTAGTAATGGCTTGCCAGGAAGCCTACCAAATAGACACCAGAACGATCGTGGACAAGGAGGGGAACATCCTTGCCAACATGTCTCCAGAAGGAATCACTAAGACGTTTCACATTCCTACATTCCCACATATGCAAGTCCCCACTTTGGAGCAGTGTCAGGCGGCGTGGGATGCCAATCCATTGGGCTGCAAGAAATCAATTAACATTTACTAGCTTAAGGAGAAACGGGGCAGCGCTGCAAAGGTTCCCCAAGAGCTATTCCGCAGTGATTTTCAAGAAGATTATCACGACTTGGTGACTATGCTAAGCAGGGTCATGGGCCTCCCACCAGCTGCCTACTTCCAAGAGTGGATGGCTTACTACATTGAACATATCATACGAGGAAATGAGGGCGTGAAAACTAAGATCTCGTTCGACTAGGGGAGTATCATCAGCAACTGCTTCCACGAGCAGTTTGTAAATGTTAAGAAAAGCTCCAAGTTCTACATGACCTCGTACCTGGTATACTCCTTGGCAGGTCAGAGACAATATAGTGGGCTATTTATGGCACCGAATCAGGATTATAAATGAGGGCTCAAGCCTTTTGACCGATACCCTCAACTATAATACCGCTACTTCAAAAAAGAGTACTGCCAGGTCAATGACACCTTCATTGGCCACATCATTAGATTGATAGTCAGGGACTTTGAGAGAAGAGTATCCCACAGCGCCAAGGTGATCCTAAGGTAGTATGCCTCCTTATATATCTAGTTTCCCAAATTCACTTACATCCGTGCCCAGGGATTCACTGAACGGCCGAACAAGTTGTCGAGATACCCAAACGACAGGATCATTCTCCTAGAGCTCTCCCGGCAACTCCAACACATTCAAATGGTCTTTGGCAACAAGCACGTAGTAGGGATCCGCTATCCCATGACCCTCGGCCAGGGCATATATCGACTGCAAATATCTCAATGCGCCGGTAACTCAAAGAAAGAACTTAAAGAATATAACTTTGAATGGTACATGGCTCGCCCGCGAATGGACCCACATGGCCATGTCAGGAAGGCGCTGGGGCTGGCTTATGCTCACCAATACCACGTTGAGGACTTCTGGGTAGACTGCCAAGATGACAAGGAGGTTCGTGCACGGCACTACATGCGCATGACAGTATTATTTCTAAGAAGAGTGCGACTGTTCTAGGTGCCTGACTAGCTTGAAGAAGATGAGTCTACAATAGTGCACCCAAGGTACCCTGCAGTCACTAACCTGTCGATACCGTCGATCGACTGGGATGAGCAGGAGGTCAATGACCTAGATACTATCACCCAGCCAATCATAGCTCACACCAAGGAGTGGGTCGACGGGCAGGTCGCTCAACTGAAGCAACAAGGGGTAACCCTAACATATGAGGCGCTCAAGGGCGAGCCAAGCGCCACGAAGGATGTTGCCGCCTCCCCATCAGCTGGTGAGACTTCCAGGTCTCCCCCCATCACCAGGTCCCAGAAGAGAAAAGAAGCAGAAACAACACAGTCTGCGGACCCCAAAGAACAGGCAACGAAGGACACGGGAGGCTCATCTCCCAAGAAGCTCAAAAGAACAGTGATCACAACAGAGGCACATCCTCCCTTGCTCCGTCCTCCCCCGACCAGTGTGCTGCCCTCCTCTCAGGCTGTAGTCACCTCATCTCCACAGGTGGTGGACATTTCTGTTCACCTTGCCTCTTCACGCCCAGCCGGGTCAATAATCAATATCGACTCCTCCTCTAGCATGACCACTTCCCCTTCCTCTGCTGCTGCCATGTCACCCATTACCTCCCTGCCTCTGGCAACAATAGCATCGCCTGTCACCCTTTCCACGGTGCCCGAGGCTATTACACGGCACCTACAGAGTCTTCCCCCCAAGCTCTCGCAAATCCTAATGGACCTTGCTCTCCAGGTAGCCCTTGCCCAAGCCCTCGCAACAGCTCAGCCTTCGCAACCGCCAACAGGTCCGCCGGCCATGGCGGCCACAATGCAGATTTCTAAAGAGTTGGAGGAGCTGGAATAGGAGGCTTCGAAGCCTATCGAGGAAGAGGCCGATGATTACTACGAGCAGCCCGAATACGAGTGCAGAACCATCGACAAGGTGGCCTACGAGGAAGAAGAGACAAGCTCTTCCAAGAGCGGGGATGGAGAGGATGGCTCGGCTGCCAAGGAAATTATTCGGGTTTTTGATGATGACGTTGAAGAAGAATTGGCTCAGCAGCCAAAGGATGTTGGGGAGGAGGCAGAACAGTCACAGCATGGTGAAGAGGGACAGCCGCAAGAAGCGCAACTCAAAAAGGATATCCCTGAGGCCGAGACCCGTATTGTGAAGAGCCCCGAACCCGAGGCCGCTGAAAAAAAGAAAGAAGAAGAGGCACCAAAAGAAGAAGATCCCACCAAGATATTGACCACCAAGGCACCCGTTAAACACCTCGTGTTTTATCAAGACTCTGACGAGGAGGAGGATGCTGCCAAGGAAAAGGAAGCGCTTCAAAAGGAAAAAGGAGGTAGAAGTCTTGCCTCTGACTGAAAAGGGTGAAGGCAGCCATGATGCACCCAAGGACAATTCTGCCATGCCCGACTGGTTGGAAAAGCGGCTTGAAAGGGCAACTCCAGTTCTGAAAGACCCGAGGTCGAGATTGGAAGCCATCTTGGCTTGATCCGTGACCGTAACAAAGAAGGAGAAGAAGCCTAAGGTCCGTTCTAAGATAACCATGGATGCTTCTGGCTCCCGGGTAGCACAAGTAGCAACGCCAACTGTTGGCCAGGCCGGAGTAAGCTACAATATCTCCACGATCGACCTAGGGACAACAACCAGGGAACAGAAGGTCGAACATCTGGAGGAGTCAGTGGCCACGGTGGTGCATCTGATCAAACAGGACAAGGTCACCAAGGACGAGCTTAAGGCACAGGTTGCTACCCTGACCGACTATATCCAGCAATTGTTCTTAGTGGATGACCTACCCACTACCTCTACAGCCACACCGCAGTTACTCTCCAAGGAGCAGATAGATAAGCTAGAAAGAAGGAAGAACTTGGAGAGGACCACTGAGGATTGGTTCCAAAAGGTCATAAACATTGGAAACAACGGGATCAACTTAGCTATGCAGATAGCCAACAAGTTCCTAGACCTGGTCCAATCCCTAAAGGGCATGACGAAACTCTGCACCAACTTCCCTGCGATCTATGACTCTGCCTTCCCGAAGGTTGAAGCCATCCTTCAAATGCCAGAAAGCACGTGGGAAGAAAAGCTAGAACTGAAGAAGGAGGATCATTGGCTAGTGGACATATGGCACAGAGACCTTGTCAACCGGAAGGAGAGGATGGAGCAAATCTAGAGCAGAGTGGATCCAGACATCGAGTGGATCAAGGAGATCCGGGCAGAATGTGTCCAGTATCTTGAGCTGATGATGGACCATGATATGCCCATGGTATAATTGGACACCGAAAAGATCAAGCCGTACTTTGAGGAAAAAATGAAGGACGGGACAACTAGAGATATCACAACGGACTTCCTGAGTTTTGTCGCCTGTGCCTTCGATCAATCAGAGCTGTTCAGGGACCAGGGCTCAAAATATGATGAAGATTGGAAAAGGCTGGAGGAGAACGCCAAAGAATGGAGCTATCAGGCGTTGAGATGTGAAGTCCTCGAGATCGACAAACTCCAGGCCGTAATCCTTAAGTACATAGAGCATGTAGCTTCCGAGGAGCAACAAGACAGCCTAGCCAAGGAAGAAGACCTCCCAGAAGTGTAGCTACAGCCAAGGAAACAACAATTAGCTATGGGATGAAAAAGCAATAGTGTCATCCACTAGATGACGAAATAGGGAAAGGACAAAGAATGTTTTTTAATTGTAAATCTATTTGGGGGTAGGTGAAACCCTATTTTGTAATGAATCTTAGCCACACAATTGTAATGAATCTTGGCCATTCATTTGACTTTTGAAAAACTATAAATAGAGCACTCCCCTCATTTGCAAGAGTGAGAGTTGAGTTGTTGTAAAGACATGCTGCAGAAATTTATAAGAAATAGCATTGACTTGGTGCATTTCCTTGTTTTCTCTCATGTCATTTGATTCACTTCTCCAATCTTAGATGTTTAGCTTAGATCTCTTTGCTGTTTAGTTAGTTGTTTATTGCATTTGGGTAAGTCTTAGGAATGTTGTTTGGTGTTTATGAAAATTCCTATTTTGTTGATGATCCCTTAGTCCATACTTTTTGTTGTTTACTGAAGGTAGACAACTGTGCAAAGTTAGCCTGGACTTGATTAAAGCTGCCCCAAACACTTATCATTAGTTCATGCATGTATGTGGTGGATGAAAGATAAAAATTTGAAGCCCTTAGAAGATAGCACAATTTTCATGATACTGTGAAATCCCTAGTTAAGTGGGATATTGTTTTAAGGAATTGTCCATTGCAGGAACTCCATTGTCACTGTTCGCAGCAAGCTTTAGGCTTAGGAACTTTTCCTCCCCTTCGCTCTTCACTTTCTTTAGAAACTGAACAATACCAAGGTTCATTGCACATTATAAAGCCAAATCTAACAACTAGATGGAGTTTGAGACTGTTGTTTAAACCTACAGCCAACGCATAAATGCTTTCATGCTAAGAACTCCTTTTCAATGATCTAACTTCATGCTTCACATCCACACTTTGTATTTCTGTAAGACCGCATTGTGATTCCAGCAAATCACATCAAACTACTAAGGTACCTAAGCACTGTCATGACCTGACATCCGAGAGACCTTGGGATAGTGTTCTGCAACTCGATTGTGGGAAATTGTCTTTCAAGAGAGGTAGTGCGTCTATGCATTGCCTGTGTTGAGAAGTGCATAAAAACACCATCAACAGGACAAAGAGCATGATTGCATCGCTGTTTCGCCCAGCATTGCAGTTTCTGTCAACATCGGAGTTTAGGATTTTTTGAAACTTCTGCAGATCGGCGAGTATAGTGGTGGAGTTATAATTTGAAAAAAAAATTTGGGATGAGTCCAGTGGCACTAAAATAGCGAGGACAATGAGCCCACATTGCTCAAACAACGATGCTAATGAGCCCATGTTGGAATTTCCTGTGTGTCAAGAAAATGCGAAAATTTCAAGGAAAAGTTAAAAATAATGATGTCAAGCCCTCCTTCTAGTGCCAAATGTGCAAACCCTTTTCCTAGTACCTGTAAAACAACATGAATAAATGAGTTAGACAAGAAATTACAAGCTAAAAGAAGGATTCCCCATGAAATCCATTTACAAATCAAACTAGGAATGAAAATAATGAAAAACACAAGAAAAATGATAAAAACTAGATTTAATCCTAATTTAAATACCAAACACTTGATCCCATGGGGGAATTGGTCCTAATTTGATGTGAAAATTGTCCTTTTCCCAACCCCTATGATGAAATCTTGATGTGTTGAAGATGATGTTGATCCATTTTGACAAAATATGAGAATTCCAAGCCAGATCTGCAAAAATCCTAGCTAGGAATTCGAATGATGTATGGAAATGGCTAAGTATTTTAGCATGGTAACTTTCGTTGGATTGTGGATGATGAAATGAGGAGAGGAGCTCTTTATTTATTGGATTTCAAGATGGATGGATGCCTAAATTTGAGCAATGTGGGACTAACATTCATCCAATGAAATGATGCCACTTGTCAAGCTATGAATGGATGATGGATGTGCAAGATTTGGGGTTTTAGCCAATAAATGCCAATATTTGAAATTCAAATTTGTTGAAATGACATTTAAGAGGGAAGGGAAAATGAAATAAATGACACTTGGCTCAAGGCAAAGGACATGTAAGAGGTTTTAAATGCTTTTTTGGATGTACATGCTAACTTTGAATTTTTGAATTCAAATTGAGAGAATATTCCAAAAGATTCCTTGTGAGGAAAATAGAGATTTAATAAATGAATTAAATCTATTTTCATATTCAACTTGCATTATCTAGAGGATGTGACATGAGATGATGTTAAATTAATCAAGGGTTTAGTTAATTTAACAATAGATTAGATGATGTGACTTATTTTGACTTAGATTTATGGATTTATTTAAATCAAATAAGAGAGGAATATGATAAGAGGCTACTTAAATAAAGATTTTGATTTATTTAATTAAAAGGGATGTCGTTAGATTAAATCAAATAAGGTTTTAATTTATTTAATTTAATAGATAGACTTTAAAGATTCAATCAAATAAATTGATTATTTAATTAAATAGGGATAATTAGATTAGATGGATTGATTTAATTAACAAGATAAATGACTTGATTTAGATAAAGTGATTTATTCAACCAAGAGAGGATATTGATGAATTTAATCAGATAGGGGAATTTGATTAAATGGTTAGACTGAGGAATGATTTAGGAAGAAATGATGTTAGTAAGTCAGGATCGAATGCACAATGTCAATCAGTATATTTTTGATGTCTACAACATTTATGGGCACATTCATAAAAATGTGCACATCCCTTATCCATTATCACCTTCACAAGTGGCACTTGGCCATTGGTTGAGAGTTAGTCCTAGATTGGTTCATTTTGGGAATTTCTCCATCTTGTCTTTCTATACATACAAGGTTTCTTTCCTCATTCCATATGAATCCAGAATTTGAGCAAACTTACTATACTCAATTTCATCTTCAAGCATTAGCATTTTTATCCATTTCATCAAGGCATAGCTAGGTTATTGCACGTTTTCTTTATGCAGTTCATTTGAAGCAATCACCAAGTGGATCAATCATCACCAAATCATCAAGAGCTTGCATAGGAGTTGGGAAAGGGCCAATTTCCACATCAAATTGGAACCAATTCCCCCATAAGATGAAGAGTTTGCATGTTTTTAATATGATTTAATCTATTCCCTTTATTTTTTATTGTGTTCTTGATTTTATTCCTATTTTGAACATTGTTATTGGATTTTATGGGAAACTCTGATCTTGGCTTGCATTTGAATCTTCTAATGTGTTTGTTGTCTCTTGCAGGTACTAGGATCTTGGTTCTACAAAAACTTTCATGATAGTGGTTATCATTAATAAGTGTGGGATAAAAAGAACCCTTGTTGACAATGGCTCAACCCTTAACATTTGTAGCATAAACCTTTTGGATATGGTTTGTATTATCTATTCATGGATTTGATAATGTAGGAAAGCAACTGCTTGGTGTGATAACATTTCGTATTAGCATTGGAAAGGACATATTGCACACTCTAGTCCATGTTATGCCTTAAAATATTTAATTTAATCTTCTTTTAGGAAGACCATGGATTCACAAAATGCATGCATTTCCTTTAACTCTTCATCATTTGATGAAACATGTCTATAACAACATAGTTTATATAATCAGGTTGACCCTAAAGCAAAAAAAAGATTGCACACTAAGAAAGACATAGAAAGTCCTTTGAAAATATTGACAACAACTACACAAGTAGAACAAGTGCAAGAGAAAGAAAGAGAAAAGCATATTGAAGAAGTCACAAAGTTATTGGGGGATGATTTGGGTTCCTTAGATTTCATGCCTACATTCATTGGAGAATACAAGGTCATAACAAAAGAGCCTAAAAAGAGAAAAGAACCAGCGGTAATGTCAAAAAAAAATTTAGAAGAACCTTTGAAAGCATCAACTTCAACCACTTTAGAAGAAGAGAACATACACAGCAAACCTTGATGAAGTAGACTATAAACAACCATCAAATCCAAAAGAAATGGAAAAGCTTTATGGAAGAGGTTACAAAATTTTGAAAGAACTTGGTTATAGTGGAAAAGGATGCGGTGCTAGAGAACAAGGAATTCGTGTCCCTATGGAGCGTAAAACATAAGAAATAACTAGTGGTATTGGTTATTGTCCTTCAAAAGAGACAAAAGTAGCAGAAAAGCCTTCACTCAATACCAACACTATTACAAAAGATTCTCCTAAGCCAACTCTAACATTAGTGCATCTTTAACTGATAGAAAGAACTATTGATTTGGCTAATTTTCCTTCAAATCAAATAAAAGAGTCAAAGAAATGGGTATGTGCAGGATCATGATGGGCCAAAAAGTCGCAATATGGTGGTTATGTGGCTGAAAACTTATTTTTTACCCAAAACTGATGAAACGAAAAGGGTTTTTAATGGAGACTATCATCTTTCCACCAATATAAATTATGTTTTAATTTGAATTTAATAAGTAATTATTATTCATTTTCTATTCAAATTATGACTAAAGTCCTGATTGACAGATTGATAAAAAAATATTTATAGCTTTCAAATGATATCACATTTTTTGAATCCAAAACATGTGTCACATTCTATGCTTCATATACTATAGGATTAAGAAAAGAAAAAATGAATTCCATAAAGTTTTGACCAAGTTAAGGTGGTCAGACATACGAGTTTTTAAATATTTTTTAAAAGTTGTAATAAAAAACTCATAATTGGTTATTTACATGGAAAAAAATTACAAAAAAATATGCATCACATTGGGACATGAGTCCTCTACTTATATCTAAAATATTATAAAAATATATTATCATTTTATTGTGGTTAGGGTGGTCAGATAGACACCTACTTCTTATTTTTTCCCTGAAATTTAAGTATTGCTGTATTGAAATTTCAAATTTTCACCAAATAGATTTTTTTTGTTTTAAACAAACCTAGAAGTTTAGAAACTACATTCATTTTGCTACATATTCTATTCTTACATAGTTTTTAAATATTAGAGATAACTTATTCAAATTTTTACATCGAGCTGCCTATCTCTTATTTTTTTTATTTTTTTTCCACTTAAGGGCCTATT